>JBDJHY010135280.1:0-13402 GCA_039654485.1 Withania somnifera
ATACCACCTTTATCTAATATATCTTCAATATATAGTTTAAGAAGGAGGAACTTAGAATTTGAAGTCGATGATTAGGTATCCCAGAAGGTCTCAACAATAAAAGGGTGATGAGGTTTGGAGAAAAAACAAAAGATCATTCCCTGATATATAGGTTTCTATAAGATTCTAAGGAGGAGTTGGTAGAGTGGCATATGATTTAGATCTTCTAGCGGAGTTAGAAGTAGTGCAACCAGTCTTTCATGTGTCTTTGTTGAAGAAGTGTGTTGGTGACCCTTCATTGGTTGTACCATTGAAGATCATTGGTTTGAGAGAAAACCTCACCTACAAAGAGGTACCATTTTAGATTTTAGACAGACAGGTAAGCAGGCTTAAGAAAAATGAAGTAGCTTTAGTCAAATTCCTTTGGAGAAATATAACCATTGTAGGAAGGTATATAGGAGGCAGAGGCAGAAATGATGGAAAAGTACCTACATCTTTTCCCTCCTATTACATATTCAATATAAGGTAATTGTTCTCTCTTCTTAGCTATTCTCCTCCAGTTGCATACTCTATATCATTCTTTCATGAGTTTCAGTGTATGAAGTTTTTTCATGTATATTCACTAATTTATATTTTAGTATAGTTCAGGTAGTATCAAGTACATGTTCATCTAAGTATTCTGTTATTCAGTTTCAATAGTTAATTTCACTTCAGATTTAGCCTCAATATTCATTTGAGGACAAATGATCTCAATATGAAGATTATTGTAATACCTTGCTCATGCTTTAAACTTAAAAACTTAGTCGCAGTTCAACACTTCGAACACAACATGAGATTTTGGATTATTTTATGACCATGAATGGGCTTACAAACCACGGATGATGTATATGAGCCATGGAACCATTCTTGGAAACCAGAATCTATGTTTGGGATATCACGAGTCAGTTCACGATCCTTAGAATATTCCATGGTCCATCCTCTTCATTGTGGAAGCAAGATCTAGAAACCAAAATTTATACCTCCATACCATGAGTGAAAGTATGAGTCATTGAATGAACCATAAACCGACAAAGAATTTAGGAATTTAAGTACAAAATTTAGAATTCGGGCTTGAAATTACACGACCCTTTTCAAAAGTCTTGGAGTGTAATGATAGGCCATCAAATCAATCGTGTAAATCCATATTTATAATTTTAATTCTATTTAGTCAAGGAAATTTGTTCAATTACCATGTATTTTTACCCCAATGCTACGTCGTCTGACCTTCCCAAGATGGGGTTAAAGGCACTCAGTCCACTTTTCTTCACTCATTCTCACAAGCCAACTCTCAGAAACTTAGGAAAAGTCAAAGCATTTATTCTTACATAAGGCTCAAACCTAGGGTTCCAACAACATGCTTCATTTAAGAAGTCCAAGTTCTACCAAAAACCTCATCTCAAAATCACTGTCATTAGATATATGGGACTTCAATAAGGGTTATCTTTCACCCTTATGATAAAAATTACTGAATTGTAGCTTAAGTTTATGAATAATAATTCTAGGGCTTATCCGAATCAGGTTTTACATGTTTTATTTCATTCTCCCCAGTATATTTCATGTTTAAATTGCATGTTTGTAGGATCTTCATGACCTTTCATGAATATAACTAAATTTCCATGATTTCAGGTAGTCATTTCAGAATTTTAAACTCGTGTATATTTTTATGATTTAAACCTACTCACTGTTTACAATTATTGGTTTTTATTGGTTTTATAAAGATTTATAGAAAATTCAGAAACATTTGGTACATATTTTTATAATTCCTTAATTCCAGATCAAATAAGATTGCATGACTTTAAATAACCATGCAAAATTTTACAACAGACTGATCATGACCAGTTTTTAGTATCTTGAGAAGTCAGGATTTCATTTTAGAAGTAGTATTAGCAACGATAGGCTTCAGGTTCAATATAACCTCAACCCCCTAGAACTATGTTTCCACCGTAGGATATTAGACTATGAGGCTCAGTTCAGTTAATAGATCCATAAAGACTCGGTCCTATAACTTTGGTTGGGTCTAGTACACCCAATAGCTAGGAAGCACGCTAGACTCTATTTCAGCTCACATGGTTTGCTATCAGTTAGAGTCCCTCCCACTATTTTTACATTCAGTTAGTTTTATAACACTTGAAGATTTTTTATTTATATGTTTTACTTTATGTTTTGAGTTCATTCTTTACTATGGAATTTTCTTCATTTCAGTCAGTTGAAATTTGTAAATCGGTGCATACTAGTTATGTCAGTTTTTCATTATTTTCAGTTCACCTTCATGTCCATCACACCATAAGATAGAATGCCTTTGTATTGTATTCTTACATACACACTAAATTCAAAGTAATGACCGCATACTTATGAACTACCTTGTCTCATAAAGCAGATATGCTTATCCATCATCACATTCGTTATTAACTTGGATTGTTGTATTTAATTACTACAGTGGTAAGTCTTAATAGTTCAAGGAAAACCATTATTCATACTTTCTTATTATTTTGTTATCATTCAGTTTTAGTATTTTGTTTATTAAGATTTAGTAGGTTCTTGTTCTAGCAACTCAATTATCAGTAGATAGCTTTTTGATAAGCGCTGTATTAAGTGATTCAGACTTATAGAGAGTCCTCCTCTTACATTTCAATAATATCTTATCATTTGAGTTTGCTTTTTTATGCCTATAAAGTGTTTTCCACTCAGCTATCAATAATATCTTATCATTTTAGTACACTTGCATCCATAATATGGTTCTGGCTCCCATGTATCATCTGAGTGTAGCTCGGGCCGTGAAAAAAAAAAAGTTGAAATGTAAACCTAACCTAGGACCCCCCATCCAACAACTAATTTATAGTATCTACTACTCAACTAAGCAAAGTCTAAAGAAGAGAAATCGTAACCAACCTCTCAGCCAAGCCGAAATTTCAGAGTCGTCACATGGAAGCTTTCCACATACGAACAGACTTAAAGTGATGACTTGCCACTAAAACTTTAATTTAGGTGTAAATAAGAAAAAAAAAGACACCAATATAGACATTTCATAATTTGATACCCAAATTGAGTAAAAAAATTGACCCGTGGGGCATGCTAAAAAAATAAAATACATTAAACACTTGCATAATGAAACGAACACACTCTCAAAACTTAAATGGACATAGGAATAATTTAGAGCCTCAAATCATCCACAAGGTATAAGAAAAAATTAAGAAATTAAGTTCTGAATTTACATAATTAACAATGATTTAAATAGGAAACTAATGGAAAAATAATCAATATAGAGTAATGGAACCTACCCCAACACAAAGCACTCAAATTCAAAAATGAATAGCTCCCCCAAGCTCAAGATATCTACAGAATATCGAGAATTTTATGTTGAATAAAATGGAATTGAGTAGGAAGTTAAACAGATATTCTAATGCAAGATGTGGAGAGGGAAAATACCTTAACCTAGTTTACTCAAAAACCTATCCTAAGCTTAGGTAGATCAAAGAAAATGGTGGAAATAAGGAAAATTTTGGAATGGAGGATTTCATACTTCCAAGAGGTCCTATATTTGTGATTGTAATGGACCTCATCGTGATCACTATCAAGCTCATTATGACTTCCATTAATATCTTTCGTGATCACAAAGACAAGTAAGACCCTTCTTCTTGATCGCAATCCCCACTATCTGATCATGAAGATCAACAACCTAGTGATCTGTGATTGTGAGTATTTTTTGGAAATCACAAAGAGCAATCAGGACCTGCACCAGCAACAAAAAAAAAACAGAAGAACCCGAGTCCCAAAAATCTTTAGAATAGACCCTCGGGATTTTAGGGAACTCCTGCATGCAAAACCAAATATGTTATCCTATTATAAATGACATTCCCAACTCAATAGAATCGATTAAATGAAGAACCAAGGTCGTCTTATTGAAATGCTAAAAAAGTCAACACTTTCCAAAATATACCAAAAAGACAACAGAGTACCCAAAATATGTCTGTATTCCTCAAGTCCAAAACTAAACTTCTTGCTAAACCAACATCTGACATTCCGTAGTTGATGGAGTAGCAAGAATTTGGATCCTCGTATTTTAAAAATAGGAACAAAATCCAAAGGTTAAGAGATTTGGTTAAGGATTTGGTAATGTCTCGGGGAAGGGTTTTAAGGCACCTCGGGAACATCCCAATTGGGTTATGCTTTATCTGATTTTATGAAAACGATTGTGTTATATCCTATCTTAAGAATAAATCTTTTGATAAATTTTGAGTATGTCTACAGATAATCTTCTAAAAGAGAAAGAAACATCTAAAAATTTTAAGGAAAATGGTGTATTTTTATGAAATCTTGTGGCATCTTTATTAAAATTTCCTTTTATAAGTTCACATTTGGAAAGAACAGCCTTTGAAGTGAAAATTGATTACTTATTACCTATTGACCTAATTAATTGCGTAAATGATTAGAAATTTATAGAAAAAAAAGCTAATAGAAAATGTAAGTTAAAAGATTTATTTTATTTAACAAAAAATTAGATATTTACAACTCCTGATCCATCAAAAAATTTCATACAAGTATAACGAATGCAAAATATATATAAGAACATGAAAGGAAAGAGAAAAATAAAGAAATTTATTTGGATTGAGTCCAAATGCTCCAATTGGGACATAGCCCACACTCAATGCAAGGATCACGAGGTCCTATGCTAAGAAAGAAAAGAAATTAGGAACTAATAATAATAATTAATACAAATAAAATAACAAATAAATAAGGATAAATTCAATTAATAAAGTCTTATATTTGGAAAGGATCCAAACACAATAGAGAAGATCGGCAGAACAAAAAATGGGTGGTCAAAAAGCATTCAGTCAATTATAAAGGAGTATTAGGCTAAACAAAATTAAATACAGTCCCAATCAATTTAAAACAAAGAACGTGGGCTAGTCGCTTTGCAAAGTTGCAATATGGACTATCCTCGAAGTATTTTAGAATTAAATTACCAAAAAACTGGCCCACTTATGCTTATTTCACCTTAACAGGGAACATAATAGAAAATGTTTAATTTAGCCTTAGTTATTGATGTAGTACACATATTATACGTAGAAGGATATCATGAAAATATAAAACCAATCAAGTATAAGTAATCAACCTTAACGAAACATAGGAACTAATCTATGGATAGTCTATTAGAGGAAAATAACTTAAAAGAGTAAGTGGGATATACTGCACACAAAAGATAATGGAATGTTTTTCTTGGAAAACCTCAGTCTCAAGAAAGCAGGTAGGCAATACCTGTATGTGGCATATAGAACAAGTTTCCTAAATCAGTATCTAACCTTAATTAACATGCTTATCCACTTAAATTGATATTAAGTATACACAGATTACATGTAGCTATGAAGATCAAACAACAATTAGTCTAAGGATAGGGGAAGGGGAGATAGACATATGTTCTATCCATGTAGTAGATTTACATGGATTAGATTTGGTTGACATGTAGAAAAACAGAAGTAGGTGGCATGTTTTATAGAAAACAAAAGTATCTTAGTACAAAGAGGAGAAATAAGCCACAAGTGCATATGTAAAACAAAAACATTGAGCTCAATATAGAGGAAAACAAACAACACGCTTCAGAGATAACTTAGTTCACAGGGGATGAGAAATCAGGCAGCAACATATAAATTATCACATCAATTCACTAGCAAAAGAAGGTAAATTGATAACATGCTCACAAGAAACACATTAACCCAGTTATGAAAAACATGGATAGCTTTGATACAAATTCAACACATAAGGGAAAGAGGAATACATGTTTGTAATGTAACCTAACTTAGTATAAGAGAAAAGGTAAAGGAGGGTAACAAGCAATAACATAAGCTTAACACAAAAAGGAAAATGGGAAGGTAACAAATTTATGATGTGAGCTGGTATACATTAGGGTCATGAATCTAATAACTTAGGGAAAGATGAGGCATGTCCATATAATATCATATGAGCTTGGTATACAAAATATAGGCGAATCAAATACAGGCTTGCATAGAAGCTATATGAACACAACATAAAGTAAAATAAATAGGTAACATATTTACAATGACACAACATGAGCTTCAAATAAAAGAAGAAGAGAAACAAGTAGCAGCTTAGTTGATATATTCAAAATGCAACAAGATGCAGGGATTGAGGGAAGAGGATCAAGCTTTATGATGCAGAGCTTTTTAGTTTAATGCTACAAATAGATAAAGCGAGCAAAAGTAGATGGAAAGAAGTCATGAGTTATGAACCTAAGGCAACAAATAGGATCAAGTATATAAAGAGAGTTAACATGTTATGTAGAATAGTCTCTATGGAAGATAAGATCATATGGAGACAGCCTAAGGAAATCATAAGTAGAACAAAAGACAGGAAAGAAAACAAGTGAACTTAGTCTAATAAGTATTATTTACTTACCTACTTTAGAAAAACTTAAAGTACAATACGATAAACTCTTTCTTAGCTATCAGACTTGATCAAGTCTTGTAGGTAGAGGAAGACTAAATAGGGTAAAATAGGCTCTTGTTAAGCAATTAACTAGACAACACGAGCGGGCACATTCATAGACAACTTAAAAACTAAGTAATATAATCAACATAAGGCAAACAGATAGTACTAGCACAATTAGAACAAGGAAGGTTATGCACACAAAACCTAAGCTAACATTGTAACCTTTTTCAGTTCAAGTTGAAGTAATTCAAGAAATTAGCCTTATTATACAAAGTTATGAGGATCATATTAATGGTCATAGAGGGAAAACACCAATTTTACTTAATTGGTTTAACAGAGTGATTAGGTAGCCAGCTTTTCAGTAGAGAAGGTCATGTAGACAAGTTATGCTTACAAACTAGTTCACATTAGAACATGGATACCAAATCAGACCTCCTAATTATAGGTAAAGCAACATATAATTAGCGAATGCGTGATTCAACAAACTGAAAGAATACACAACAGTTAACATGTCTAGTTTCAATATCAGCTCAACTTTATGCAAGGATAAAACAGAACAAACTTAAGTATGCTACTAGGTAGTCACCTAATAAAAAATAACATGGCATAATACCATTAAGGAAATTAACTAAACTGAAAAAGCAATATTGAATTCAACAATACTAGAAAATAGAAAACATGACCAACACTTAGTAAAAGACCTAGTCTGCACAAACCCGCCTCCTATACTGACCCACACCAATACCTACACCATAAAAACAACAAAGAAGTGCAGTATTAGTACAATAAAAAGAGGTACCCAGTAGGCTTAATAAACCGACCGTGCATAAATAAATCATAAGTAAAGCAAGGAAAGACAAGTAAAATATGTCACAGTAAGATGTAAAGTAGTAAAGGAAACTAACTACGCAGCTAATGACATAACAGGTACGGTATATGACTAAGCACAATTGAGATAAAAAATTCAAGTCTATGATAGTAGATATACTTCTATCTCAGAGAATCCAACTACCACGAAGCCATGAGTTATCCAACTGAGTATAGAGAGTAACAAAAAAGATGACAAATTTAGTAAATAAAGGAATAAAGTGATGCAAGGAGCACATACAACCCAAAAAAGCCACCCATACGACCACTGGGTCCATATAGAAGGAAAACATATAAAACCTACTTGATTCTCCATCTTATTGGCGGGTACAACCAAAACAAACAAAGGACTCACCGTGACTTCCCCTATAAGCCCAAAGAGTACAAACAAGGCAATATCAATAAATGTAAGAGGGTGGAATCAAGGAATAACTACTATGGCTCCCAAACTACACCCGGAGGTCCCACCTCTTAAAAGAATCTCTCCGCTAAGAACGGGAGGTCCCACCTTCGGATAACAGCCCCTGGCTAAACACAACAGGACCTACCCCAGAATAACAAATCTTAGCTAATTACAGGAGGTACCACCTATGGGATAATATCCCTCATATAAACACAGGATGTCCCACCTTAATACCACAGCCTCGGTGATACATAAGAGTAAGAAAATATCAGTTCTACATATCATAAAATATCTCCATAGCATTTCACGGTTGTGGAAGCTTAGTTCTAGAAAACCCTTTCCAGATACATTCTGTTAGAAAACCCATTTTTAGTATAATTATATCCTTACTGTCTCATAAAAACATCGTGTCTCACCCGGCAATCCACTACACAAGCTAACATTACTATGCATGTAACAGTACAACATAATACAGAAAAAAATACTCCAATAGTCTAGGATCGATCAGAGGCCACCATCTAAGAAACAACTCTCCCACAGTCATAATTTATCCCCACATAGGCTCCCGATCATAAGGCCTCTCCCAGTAATGCTAGTGCAACATACATCAGCCTAATTTCCCACTACGTACCTTCATAGGAGCCCCAAACCTATTGAAAAAGAGGGAGAAATAGTCATAAAAGGTACAAAAACCTACAACCAATCCCAATGATTAGATAACATAGTATAGATATTTTAAGTAACCTGATCTTGGAAGAAGGTAAACCTATCCTACATGGGCACCGAGGGAAGTCCTCAAAAAGTGTGCACAACCACCCCAAAGCTCCGCACACACCCAAAAACTTCTCAAATATATCAAATCAAGTATTCAGAAGTCAAAAGATGAAAAATGATACCCATATTGCCAAGTTCAATCCAGGTCGAATGTAGGGCCTAAAAAGGGCCTATGGGCCCTGTAGCTTGAAAAATAAAATAGAAAATACCAAGAGGTAGGCCTCAACTCAAGGAACATGTGGTTCAAAAATGAGACCAATCAAACATGTATTGGGTCCTCAAATGGCTGAGGAAAGTTTTGCATGAAGAAATATTTCATAATTTACTATGTGAAAACACGAACGGAAATGTACCTAAAAACAAAGGAAAAGGCTCACAACCACCACCCTACACTCCACAAACAACAAAACAGTTGTAAAATCAAGAGTTACACCTTTATTATCCCAACAATACCGAATCACCATTAAAGCTCTATGCACCAAGGTTCCAAGGAAAAAGATCACGAAACCTAACCTTTGATGAGGAAGGAAGCCTAAAACTCACCCCTCATGACCTCTCCACCCCCCCCCCCAACACACACAATCTTGGAGCTTTAGGAATGAATTCACATGGTTTAAAGTCAAGAATTTAGAGTGGGTATACTTAAAATGACCGAAATTTTGACGGAATTCCTTATATAGACATGGGCACAATCCCGCACGATTGTGGTACCCTAGCGTAGTCATGCCCCAGGCCTACCCCCTAACCCAGTGTGATCATAGATCCCATCGTACGATCTCATATATATATAGAAATCCCATCCCAGCGCAATCACAGTCCCCACCTTGTGATCGCTCTAAAGAAGAAAATGGAAGATTACTGTGATTGTATCACAACAACGCAATCGTGCTGAACATTTGGGACTGCAGATTTTTCTGCAACACCTGAATTTCTAAATAAAGTAATGAAATAGAAATGGAGTCTAACATTAACCAATCGAGTGCAAATTATATTGAAAATATAATTTGAACTCAACAAAATCGACAAAAAGGACCAATGGAGGTCGTTTGAGCAAAAAGAACCCCATACCAAACAGAATAAGAACCACCAAGTCCTAACTTTCCATTAGGACCTTTAAAACAAGTCTAGGCACCTGGAGAAGCACATCAATGACCTAAATAGACCAAAATAACATTATGGAGTTGATGGAAGCATTAGAATTCTGATCCAACACTCCAATCATAAAAATCCATCCCAGGCTCCAAAATAAACTCTGGTTGAGCTGAATTTCCACAAAATAGCTCAAACTCAAAACAATAAACCTGGGACACAAACCAAAGGTCCAACTAGACCAAAGTTGGCATTCCAAAGCTAATGAAACTATCAGAATCTAATTCAGAGAGAATTAAGAGTAAATCACCCTCAAGTTCCACTATTTCAAGGTTAAGCCTTTAAAATAGGAAAACTGAGATAACAAGCTATAGAGCTACCAAGAAACCAAAATACTGGTCCAAGTATGTCATAAATGAATTAGGGAAGCTATCAAAAGGATATGAACACCAAAAAAGTTGTATGGAAAGTAAATGACCATGCGGGTCAATACAACTTCCACCACTAAAAAGGACTTTCATCCTCGAAAGTCAAGGAAAGAGTAGTACCTAAAGGCTCGAGCAGATATTGATACTGGGCCCATATATCTTCTCTGTCTCCCTAGACCTGAGCCTCCTCACATCTTTATCAATAATGGCCTCATGATCCTGAACATATATCAAATGTTGATCAAGATGAAAATAATAACGATGAATAATATGAGACGGGTCTAACACAAATAGTAGAAGCACGGATATATGAAATATAGGGTGCACATCAGCTAACTCTGGAGGTAAATCAAGTCTATAGGAAACAACCCCAACCCTCTTTATAATCGCGTATGGCCCACTGAACCTGGGGCTAAGCATACCCCGCCAAAAAATCTCATAACGCCCTTCATGGGAGACATATGTAGTAAAACTATTACGTCATAACTGAACTCCAAAGGTCAAAGCCTAAGATCCACATAGGGCTTCCACCTACTCTATGTTATCTGTAGTGTATCCTAAATAACTCTTAAACTATCCACTGTATCACGAAACCAATTAGAGATCTGGGAAGGGACTCCCTACCACAAATTAACCAATAGGTAATATGCAACGACTGCCATATAGATCCTCAATTGATGCCATCTGAATGCTGGAGTGATAACTGTAATTATACAAAAACTCTATCAATGTCAAGTGTCTGTCCCAACAACCTCTAAGATCCATATAAAAAGCCCGCAACATGTCCTGAAGCACCTTCCTCTCGGACTATCCGTCCATCTAAGGATAAAGAGTTTTACTCAAAATGACCTCTGTATCTATATCACTTTGAACTGTCCTCTAAAACTACAATGTAAACTACATATCCTTATCTAAAATAATGGAAACGGGTACTACAAGAAGCCTAACCACCTCTCAAACATACAACCTAGCTAAGGTCTCATCACCCTAAGATAATTGGGTTGGTAGAAAATGAGTTGACTTGATCAATAGATTCACGATAACCCAAATACAATCATGACCTCTAGATGTATGGAAGAGGCCTGAAATAAAATCCATAATAATCTATTCCCATTTACACTCAGGAATAAGGAGTCTCTACATCTCCCAATGGTTCTTAGTTCCTCGAACTTCATCTGCTGATACTTCAGGCACCAAGACACAAAAGCTACTATATCTCTTCTTATGATTCAGCACCAATAATGCTGACTTAAGTCATGATTTATCCAAGTGATACCCTAATAGATAGAATAACTAGAGTAATGAGCCTCACACAACAAATTCTGAATCAAACTCCCATCCCTAGGAATAGCAAGACGACCATGGACCCATAACATACCTTCAAAATTAACTGCAACCTAATAGAAATCACCCCTCAAAGTCTTCTCTCGAATGTGAATCAAATAAGCATCCTTATACTGGCACTATCGAATCTGATCAAAAGCAGACCTATCCTCAATATGTGCAACAATCCTCTCTGAAGATAAAATATCCAATATAACCATCCTATTGGCCAAGGAATGGATATACCGAGTCAATGATCTCTCTAAAACAAATAAACATGCTAGGCTACCCTTATTCACCGCCTTCCAGATAAATTCATCCGCAACCATATTAGGTCTTCCTAGGTGATAAAGAATATTTAAGTCATAGTCCTTCATGATCTCAACCCATCTACTCTGACTCAAGCTACGCTGCTTTTGACTCATAATGTACTACAAACTACGGTGATCTTAATAAATCCTATATTGAATGCCAAATAGGTAATGCCTACATATCTTAAGCACGAAAAATGTCGTCACTAATTCCAAGTCTAGGTAGGGTAGTTGCTCTCATGATCATTTAAATGCCTCAAAGAATAAATGATAACATGACCCTAATATATCAAAACACAATCTAAACCAATACCTGAGGTATCATAATACACTGTGCAGGGATGACCCTCAACTAGTAAAGAAAACACTAGGGTCGTAGTTAGCAACTCCGTAAGTCTAAAAATCTAGACTAACACTCAGCTGGCCCCTGGAAGGGAACATCCTTCCACATCAATCTAGTAAGAGGTTATGCAATAGATGGAAAACCATATATAAAATAGCGGTATCACCTAGCTACCCCAAGAAAACTGTTAATCTATATATGAGTAGAAGGTTGGGGCCAATCATGCACCACGAACACCTTGGATAAAACTAATAACAGCACCACAAAATAGATAAGCCAAAAAGGCTACAGAATGCAACAAAAACACACACTTCGAGAATTTAGCATAAAGCCTCTTAGTCCTCAAAGTCTGAAGTACTAGCCTCAGGGTTTTCTCATGCTTCTCTCGACTCCCCAAGTAAACCAATATGTTACCAATGAAAGCCATCACAAAGGAGTCCAAATAGGGACTGAATAGTCAAGTCATCAAATCGATAAAGGTTGCAAGGGCATTAATCATCCCAAAAGACATCACTAGAAACTCATAATGTTGATACCTCATTAGAAAAGTTATCTTTAGGATATCCTCAGCCCAAATCCTCAAATGTTGGTAACCGTATCTCAGATCAATTTTAGAAAACACAATGTAACCCTGTAGTCGAACAAAAAAATCATCAATGCGTAGTTGTCATGACCCAAAAATATAGTTGTTATAGAGTGTACGTCTCATTTATAGACAAGCCTAAACCTAGCATAGAGCGAGTAGCGGCGGGCTAGTAACAAGAACCCAAGAGAACTAAAAGACGAAGATGAAGAGTAGAAGTACCGAAAAAGACAAAAGAACATGTACATTCTAACGAAACTCCCAAAACCTGGTTTCATAGATGTAGAGCATCTATATACATGGAATACATAATACAACCCTCAAGAGGAAAAACTATTTGCTATCCATGATCCAATTAGGATAACTCCACCATAGGAAGGAAAATTGATTAGCAAGGATGCTATCTACTTACCGAATCTCCTTGAAACACACAAGCTAATTTACCCGATAATGTCGGTTAGAATAACTCTTTTCATGACCTATATTAGGAAAAGATGTAGAAGTGTAGCATAAATACCAAAAACAATGGGTACCCAATAGGCATCATAGGCTGACCGGGCATCAGTGAGCATAAATATGGTAAAGAAAGATTAAAGCAAGTAGCATAGTGGTATAATAATAAATACCTCAGAAGAGGTCGCTACCATAACATCTAATTGGTGGGGGGGGGGGGAATAGGTTAACACAATGGAACCTCATTGATGATAGTGTATGTCTAATGTATTTCCTAAATGAAGAATCGATTGGCATCTCTTCTTTGTATACACATTTTCAAAAATAATATGGGAGAAACTATTAGCTTGGCAGGTTATAGAGTAG
>JBDJHY010135311.1:0-13401 GCA_039654485.1 Withania somnifera
TTTTCTATAGAGGTTGAGCCAGGAGAGCTACGACATTTTATAAGAGATTTTTCATGATGTTGGGCCATTCATCCAGAAGCATAGGCCGCAGATCATCTTAAGGAAGTATTGCCACTAGCTAGAGGTGATCAGACAGTGACTCAAGGAGGTCATGGCGGGGGCCAAAGGGAAACAGAGGGGACTGAGGAGGAGATCAGCAAGGTCGAGTGCCTTAAGTTTTATGCCATACCTAATAGAGCCCAGACATAGGCTTCGAATGCAGTGGTCACGTGTATTTTATTTGTTTTTCACCAGCCATTCTTGGAACTATTTGACCTTGGTTCTACATATTCTTATGTGTCTGTTTATTTTACACCCCATCTTAGTGTTTTTTGTGAGCCTTTACTTGTGCCCGTGAGTGTGGCTACTCCTGAGGAGAAATTACAGTGGTGGATTGGGTTCATCGAGTTGTGTTGTTACGATACGGGGGTTGGAAACTTAGGTAATCTTGTGGCTCAGGATATGATCAATTTTGATGTGACTTTGGGCATGGATAGGTTATCCCCTCACAATGCGGTTCTGGATTGTTTTTCCAAGTCAGTTACCTTATATGTGCCTTGTATAAACCCGATGGTGTGGTAGGGTCCTATTGTTCACTCCCTCATGCTGGTTATATCTAGTATGTATGTTAGTAGATTTCTAGACAGGGTTTGTATAGCTTACATAGCTAATGCTCAGGATGTGAGTGTTGATCTTCCTTCTCTTGTGCCTATTGTTAGGGACTTTCTTGATGTTTTCCCTAATAAGTTTCCTAGCTTCTTACCCAAGCATGTTTTTGATTTTTCTATAGAGGATGAGTCGGGAACCAGGACCATTTTGATTTCAACTTACTATATGGCTCTAGAAGAGCTCCGGAAGATCAGTACTCAACTTTGATTTCCAAAGGCTTTATCCATCCCACTATTTTCCTCTAGGTTCCCCAGTGTTATTTGTGAAGAAGAAATAGGGGATTATGCACATGTGTATTGATTATAGGCATGAATAAGGTTACTATTAATAATAAGTATCTTTAACCGTGGATTAATGATCTCATTAACAAAATTTAGGGTGACACTGTGTTTTTGAAAATTGATTTAAGGTCAGGTTATCACCAGTTGAGGATTCAGGATGGGGAAATTTTGAAGATTTCTTTTTGAGCTGGGAATTAAAACTATGAGTTCCTAGTTATATCTTTTGGGCTGACTAATTCCCCATCCATATTTATGGATGTCATGACTAGAGTTTTCAGATCATTCCTGGACTGTTTCCTAATTGTGTTCATTGATAACATCCTAGTTTACTCCCGGAGTCGGAAAGAATGAGGATCATTTAAGGATTGTACTCCAGACTTGAGGACTGAGCATCTATATGCGATGTTCTCAAAGTGTACTTTCTGGATAGCTCTATAGCTTTTTTGGGTTATATTGTATCTTCGGTACGTATTACTGTAGATCCAAAAAAAGGTTTCACCAGTTTGTGACTGGCCTCGGCCTACTATACCTTCATTGGTTTGTAGTTTTGTTATGTTAGATGGTTATTATAGGCAACTTGTATAGGGATTTTCATCTATAGAAAATCCTATTACTAGATTTACCCAGAAGGATGTTCCTTTTCGATCGTCTGAGGACTGTGAGTCTAGTTTTATGGAGCTCAAGGAGTTTCTCATTTCAACACTACTATTGTCACTTCTAGTTGAGGGGTAGCCATATATAGTTTATTATGATCCTTTCAGTATTGGTTGGGGTGCGTATTAATACAGCAGGGTTGAGTCATTCATATGTTTCATGTCAATTGAAGGTTCATGAGAGAACCTACCCTACGTATGATTTGGAGTTGGCGGCAGTAGTTTTCGTGCTCAACATATAGAAATATTACCTCTATGGAGTTCATTGTGAGATTTTTATTGACCACCACTGCCTACATTACATATTGAGCTTCTGAAAGACTATGATATCAGTGTAGACCCAGCAAAGCTTTGATATGTATGTTGTATCTTTGGGTTATGTTATATCTTTGATACGTATTAGTGTAGTCAGCAGTTCGTGACTGGCCTCAGCCTAGTACCTCTTCATAGGTTTGTAGTTTTGTCGGGTTAGCTGGTTATTATAGGCAATTTGTACATGGATTTTCTTCTATAGTAGCTCTTATGAATAGATTGACCCAAAATGATGTTCCTTTTCAATGGTCTGAGGACTGTGAGTCCAATTTTCAGAGGCTGAATAAGTTGTTCACTTCAGTACTAGTGTAGTCACCTCTAATTGAGGGTCGGCCATATACAGTTTATTATGATCACTTCGATATTGGTTTAGGGTGCATATTTATACAGCAGGGTAGGTTTATTGCATATGTTTTATATTTGTTGTAGGTTCATCAGAGAAACTACTCTACCCATGACTTAGATTTGGCAGTGGTAGTTTTCAGGCTCTAGATATGGAGACATTACCTCTATAGAGTTCATTGTGAGATTTTCATTAACCACCGCAGCCTGTGGACATATTGATCCAGAGGGAGATCGATCGTAGCAATGAAGATAGTTTGAGCTTCTGCATGGACTATAATATAAGTATTCTTTAACATCTGATCAAGGAAAATGTAGTTTTAGACGCCTTAAGTTGGCGGTTAGCATGGTTAGTTTGGATTCCATATCAGTCTAAGAGAGGCCCCTAGCCTTAGACATCCAATCTATGGCTAACCTTTGGTCGAGGTGGAGATCATAAATCTAAGTAGAGTTCTTTCATATGTTGAGGCAAGACCTACTTTATTTGGTTAGATCCGACAGCGCCAATATGAGGATAGATCCTTAGTTTGTATTAGGGAGTTAGTTCTGAGGGGTAACAACAGTGATGCATCATTAAATTCATATAGTATATTGTGGGTGAAAATTGTAATTGTGTTTCCCATACATCCGAGCAGAGAGATGATGTATAGGGATTTGAGATAGCATTACTAGTGGTGTCCCTTGAAGTCTGGTGTTACGTGGTTTCTTTATTGGTGCTTGAATGTTAGCAAGTAAAGTTCTAGCACCACAGACCAGGTGGTGTGTTACTGCAACTCCATATTCCTGAGTGGGAGAGGATTACCATGGAGTTTTTTCTGGACTTACTTATACTTCCAAGGGTCATGATTGTTTTTTTGTCATCGTAGATCGACTAACCAAATCCATCAACTTTTATTGACTTCGTCATCTTGGGGTGTTGAGATACTTATTGTATTTTATGTTAAGGAGGTTATTTGCCTGCATGAGATGCCGGTTTCTATTATTTCAAAAAGTGGTACGCAGTTTACTTCATAGATCTAAAAGACTATACACTTTACATAGATAGCTCAGAGTACTGTTTTTCATCCGTAGACTGATGGTCAGTATATGAGGAAAATTTAGGTACTTCAGGATATGCTTCGGGCAAATGTTTTTTTATTTTGGTGGTAGTTGCGATCTTCAGTTAGACTTGATAGAGTTATCATATAATAACAGCTATCATTCCAGTAATCAAAATGGCACTATTTGAGGCTTTGTACTGTAGTCGTTGCATATCGGTGATTGGTTGGTAGTAGTAGTGAGGCTCGGCCATAAACTTTAGACTTGATTTGAGATGCTACAGAGAGAGTTAAGAGTTATCCATGACATATTGCGGACATCACAGGGTAGGTTGAAGATTTATGCAGATCGTAGACTTCATCCTCTTGAATTTATTATTATAGACATGGTTTTTATGCAGGTCTCACTAATGAAGGATTCCATGAGGTTTGGTTAGAGTCGCAAGCTTATATCTAGGTTCACTAGGCCAAATGAGATTGTTGATAGAGTTGGTGATATTACCTACAGCTTTTCCCTACCTCCAGAACTAGCAGTAGTTCATCTAGTTTTCCACATCTTCATGTTTCGTTGCTATGTACCATACCTGTCATGATCCTATTTCTCTTCAGCTTTATGTTTTTGTCCTTCTCCATTGTATATTCGGAGACAGATGGATATTGTATTTGATCACTTTTGTCATCTGTATATTAGCGGTTCTTATGACATTGACATTGGGTTTTGGGAACTTATATTACATCTTATTGTTTTCTACTTTTACTGTAGTAGTCCTCCGCTTCGGCTGCGGACTACGGGGTTTGGTTCTCCTACTCCAGTATAGTAGGTGCCATCATGACTTGAGAATTCGGGTCGTGACAATACCTTTGGAAAAGTTTAAGAAAACTTGGTGGTGTGGATTTAAATGCTAGATGTCATTTGGTAACATGACGTATATCGGTTATAAGAAACTCTATGTTTGTTTTAGGATTGACAACGGTAAACTTTACTTCATGTGTATTTTTAGATTCTTACATGTATGAGAGTCTTATTATATATGATGCTCCTATTTTGTCATAATATCATAGTATGATTTCAGTCTCAAGGTATTTCAACATGTTTTTAGCTTTTAAGATTTCATAACACTTATTACAGTTTTTTTATGATATTTTACATGTTACAACTCTCAGCCTGAGTCTCACCTACTTACAAATTATATAAATGTATTTATTATTATTATACATGTACTTACCCGTGTATCGATATTTGATATACTGACCGCATTTGCGCTGCATGTTTAAAATCATAGATTTCGACATACAGGAGCAGTGATCTAGTTACTAGGCGTTCAGTAACTTCTACGTGCTAGCAGCAACAATAAGTCCTCATCTATCCAAGGACCCTTTTTCTTTATGACTCTTATACTTTAAATTTATCTTTTAGTTTAGTTCCTTATTCAGTTTCGTTAGAGGTTTGTCCCAAAACTCCTTATGACAAGTTAGACGGTTTTCAAGCAAAGTCTTGGTTTCAGTACATATTCTCAACGTTATCAATGTTGGGCTTCATTGTGGCTTTTCTTTTATGACTAACAATACTTCCTTAGTCATTTTATCAGGTGACCTTAATTCGTTCGAACAGTTCTGTCATGGTTCATAATATATGCATGATCCAAGGGCTAGCTTAAGGTCACTTATGACTCTTGAGCCTCATGTTATCTAGGGGTAACTTTGGGGTGTGATAATTATCTTTTTTTATATGATAATTTTTAAATTACTTTTACATTGTGAGAGTACAAAAGTTCAACTGTACTCATCCAATGATTTACTTTTCTAATCATCATAAAACAAGAGTTGGGACTTATATATAGTGACAATATAAAAATAAATAATTTAATTTTAAAACAAATAGATACATAAAATATATTAGTTAACATTCACTTAAGACAAACCTAAAATGAGAAGTAAACTAGACAAACTGAAGAAACAAATTCCCCAAATTCTCATGTATGTACGAATCAAGTTGTAGAAATTTTGTTGTGCTCCCAAGATACATTTGTATATGGGTTAACATTTGGGGGTGTGTTTGCTGCGAAAAAAAAATGTTTTTCATAGAAAATAATTTTTTAAAAAATATTTTTTTTGAAAGATACGTTAGTTTATTACTTATTTTCTAATGTTTGTTAAGTATGTAAGAAAATATTATCTCAAAAATATGTATATATTTTATAATATTTATTAAGCAAGTAAGAATATATCATCCCAAAAATATTTATATATAATCTAGCAAAATACTATAAAGTCGGAATAGGATGAAGATTAGGGTGGCAGAACTGGAAAGGTCAAGGGGTAGGGTTTCGTAGATTTGGGTGGCTGGGGAGGAGACATATAATGACCATCCCATTCATTTTAACTTTCTTATTATATAATGAATTTTCCCTTGCTCGTAGTTGAATTACGTCTAGTTTGAACTGTTGGGTGGTTGGATTGGGAATTAGAGGTGGATCTAGTGGTTTTGAGAGTTTTTCGATTTTCAAAAGGATTTGAGGTTCAAAGGGTCTTTAGTTGGTGTTTTGATGTTTCATAATCTAGAAAAATACTATAAAGTCAAAATGGGATGAAGATTGGGGTGGCGGAATTAGAATTGTCAAAGGGTAGGGGTTCGTAGATTTGGGTGGGTTGGTTGGGAGGAAACATGTAATGACCATCCCCATCATTTTTAATTTTTCTTTTAAATAATGATTTTTCCTTGCTCGTAGTTGAAATACGTCTTATTTGACCTGTTGGAGTTGTTGGATTGGGAATTAGAACGTGGATCTAGTGGTTTTGAGAGTTTTTGGCTTTCAAAAGGATTTGAAGTTCAAAGGGTCTTTAGTTGGTGTTTTGATGTTTCCTGGCTCGAAATGGAATATTTTCAGTTCTGCTAACTTCAGAGTATGGGTTTTAGTGTAGAAAGACTCTTAGTTGGGTTTTAGGGTCTTCAATGCAATTTTATGAGTTTAGGTAGGATAATTGTGAGTTTGAGCTTAGAATGTGATCCTTGACGAATATCGGGCTAAGGAGACCGCAAATTAGTGTTTTGATGACTCCATTGAGTCCGTAAAGCCAAATTAGGTTGTGTAGATATGCGGTTTGTGTTTAGGTATTAATAATCCTTCACATTATTTTTTACTTTTCTAATTAAGTGATCATTTTACCTTTACTCATAGTTGAGTTACATCTTGCTTGAGCTATTAGAGTGGTTGGATTAGGAACCGAAACATTAGTTTTGTGGCTTTGAGAGTTTTTGGATTTTTCAAATAGATTTGAGGTTTAAAGGGTGGTTTGGTGTTTTCATGTTATGTGGCTTAGAATGAAATTATGTCATATTTGTGAGCTTCAAAATATGGGTTTTAATCTAGAATGACTCTTTATTTTGGTTTCTAGGTCTTCGATGCTAGTTTATGAATTTTGATGGGATAAATATAAGTTTGATCTTAGAATGTAATTCTTGGAGGATACCAAGTTAAGGAGATATCAAATCTGTATTTTGATGACTTCACTGAGTCTAGAATGAAAAAATTAATCTATATGTATATGTGTTTTGTGTTCTCGGTGTTCATGAATTCTGGGGTTCTTTCGAAGTTATACTTACTTTGTTGTTTTGCTGTCAGTGACTCGTAGGAGGGGCCACGATTTGTGGAATGGGAATCACGAGTCGTGATCCTCTCTTGTGGGCTTATACCTAGGAATGATTAGTTTTGTTGTGGAATCACGAGTCATGAAGTGATTTTCATGGCTCGTGAAGTTTCACGATCTAAGTTCTAATCGTGATGGCACCTATCCTTACCACTGGGATAGGTCAGCTAAAACTAATGACAACTAACAAACATGAACATAAATGTTGAAATAAAACGAATTAGCGAGAAATTTAGAAGATTGAAAATGTAAACTTTTATATATAACTCTCAAAATCCGATATCAGCTGTATACAAACAACTAAGTTGATTTATGAAAGTAAACTGGTTTCAACACTATCCTTGGTAAGTAAAGACAAGAATAAATGTTAAGATAAAGTGAGCCATCCAACAACTACTGGAAAGATGGGAAGCTACCTGAGAATGTTTTGAAGTTTTCTTGGAACTAAGGATGGAAGAATAATAATGAAGTCTCGAGAATGGGACTTGCATGAAAAGTGTAGAAAATAAGTGTGAGTACGTAATAATAATATATCATCTTTCTCAGTTGGTCCTAATATAAAGAGATGATGAGGACCCTATAAAACATCAACTCTCTAATATCTACAACATGCAAATAAAAAATTTACAACAAATCAACCAACAATATAGTTATATGGCACATAGTTTCACAACATGTAATAAGATCATAAATCTGGAATCAAGTGCCAACTCATATCAAATCTCTACAATGTACACATTTGTTGCTGATATACAGTCACAACCAAGATTCATTGGGGACTCCAAGGTCCATGTACTGTACCGCGTGGTACCCAATCCATAATAATAATGACAACATTATATTAGTGCGGTATCCGATCCAGAATCATAATAACAATAGTGTACCAACATGGTATTAGATCCATAATGATTATATCAATTATATTTTCTCTTTTAATATTCCTCGGAATATGTCTCATGGAAGAGTCAAAAATCAAGTTTCATGCATAATTATCAACAAATATACACATACCAATGCAAAACATTGGAAGTAGTAATCAATTCAATTCACAATAGAATCGGCTACCATAAGCAACCACCAATCATTTCTTCACTTATGCCTGATTTGGCTGTGCAGGGCATCAATATTCAACATTTCACAATCATAATAAGCCAACACGTGGAATTAGAATATAATTGTAGCCCAATACAATCAAGTCAATCTCAAGGCATTATCACAAGGTAATATTTAATCACAGTCAAGTAATAATGAGGTATTCTCAATTAGATAACAAATACCATTAATAGAATATTTCAAAGTTGTGTAATAAGACTCCAATCACAATTCATTTAAGCCTAACCAACGCTCTCGAATTCACAATCAATGAAAAAATTCACAATAATAAATCATAAAATCACATCAACAAGTAATTTTTCTCATTTTTAGCCTGCCATAGTTGACTCTAGTACCTGGGTGAGTCCTCTTCATTTCACTCACACGGGTAACCCAAATATATTAATTACTCCTATTTACAAGAAAATAAACAATCAAGAACCAAACACTTTACATAAAGACCATGGAGCCTCAACTTTCCTGGAAAATCAAAGAAAATGATTACTCGTTGGCCTTTCCTTTCCACAAGGCCTTTGGAAGAGCACGGTCTGGTCACCAACACATTAAACACAATAAAATTTAACAATCAATACCTATAAAATAATATTTCAAAGATAATTTACAGATCTTGCCCCAGACCGACAAGGGTAAGATCAAAAGTTTTTTACAAAGACGAGTTGTCCATCACTTGGGGAATCTAATTATCAAGTTTCATAAAAAATCAATCAATTTTGAGGTTTAAAACAATTAAAATCATATTTTCGAGTTCATATAAAACCCTCCATTTTATCTTGAAAACCTTCAAATCTCAACGTAAAAAAAAAAATCATATTAAAGTTGTAAGAAATTGATGAAAATGGATCAGGAATCATTACTCAATAGTTAGAAATAACTGCCAGTGAATAGTGTCTTCTTCACAATCGTGGCCCTCTTTCCGTGATCGCGATGAACCATCTAGACGCATCTCCCATTACTTCTTTGTGGAGATGGTCACTCGACCGCAAATATACAGTACAAAGTTCCTCTCTATCGCAAATATAGTCCAACCCTCCATGAATAGAAATCTCAAAAGGTCCAAACAATTGCTACGTCATCCCAGGTCGCGATAGATAAGCATAAATTTTAGAACTCTTCGCGAACGATACCTATGCATTGAGAACACTAAGGTTTAGCTGGGAGCTACAACAATAAATAGAAAACAACAATAAAACTAGAAATTAAAAACTCATAATAGGCCCTCAGGGTTCATTTGGAATTCCGTTCACATAAAATATATATGCAACCATACTAAATTCGACATTCATACTAAATGAAATCATCAAAAAATGAATCCAAGTTCTTCTTAATTTGATATATGAAAAAGATCTATTTAAACTAAAATTTGAACAAAATACTCCCAGAAACCCCCCAAAAAATAAATGGAATCTCACTCTAGACGAAAACCACCTCCTAAAATCAATGGAACCATCATACTCTAAACTTAAGTACTCTAATCTAAAATGTTGGCTCAAGTCATTCATTTCTCTGACACTTCTAACTTATCTTATCAACTCATTGAAAAATCAATATGATAAGGCTAAACTGAAGACGACGGTCCTTCTAAAACAAATTTCATTCTGGAGCTAATAAAACTGACAGATTTTTTATCTAAGGCTCCGAACTCTAAATGTTGATCAAAGTTAACTATTTCACAATTTAATCTTTAAAAATCAAGAGTCTTCCAAACAAACCCATAGTTCCCTTCCATTCTTAAACCACTTGTAAAACTAAAACTTAGTGACATAATGCAGCTACAGAAAAGGGAAAATGGTAAATTATACTAAAAACAGAAAAATGACCTTAAGAGTCATTACTTAATGTGAGCTTGTGGTTTGAGTCCATAATATGGTCATGTTGCCAGAGTTCAACCAGTTTCTTACATGACTCGTGGAGTGGAATCATGCCCTATTCAAGATTTTTAAATAGAGTTTAATGAAGGGTATTTTCATCTTTTACCACGTTTTAATGATGCTATAAAAACGTTTTGGTACTATTATTCCACATTTATAAATCTTGACTTTACAAATTAATTTGAGGAAAAGTTCTAAGCTTTTTTGTGAAATTTAAAGGAGATCTGCATGATTGATGCATTGGATAAGTTTCCAAGACTAAAATCTATTTATTTTTTGAAAATATTTTATGATTCTATCTAGTATTTGTTGGTTTTTTTAAAGATTTAAATTGAGAATTTTTTTACATAAATTAAAAAAAATATATTTTGAGGTTTTAGAAGTTGAATTGTCTCAAGTTTTGATAAAATAACATACTTTTGAAAGAAAAATTCCGACTCAAATTGATGTTTTGAATTTGATTCTTTGATTGATATTTTTAACCTATAGCAATATGAATATTATTGAATTTGAGTTTATGTATCAATTTTGCATTTGATAGACTGAATGTGTTCTGGGACCATTTGGAATGGGAAGGCTTATTGCTGAACTTTGATGCTTCTGTTCAACTTTCAGGTAGATTATGACTTCATTTTCTTCATACTCTACTTGGGTAGTGACTTATCATGTAAAATATGATATGGATTGATGAGATTAGTGATTTCAGGGGTTATACATTAATTACTTATTATAATGCATAAATGGTGCTTGTACTATGTTTCTCTTTTACTAAGATACACATGTGGGTCCTTGTCTTGATTTGCATTAAAAGATAGCTAATTTGTGGTATTAATACTTGGGCATCATTTTAAAGAGCTTTGCAAAGATATGTGACTTGGATTTTCAATTTAATATTTTGGCTTATAGACCTGTTTTCAAGAGTGTATTGATAGAGAGAGATTCTTCATGCTCATATACATATTGTCTTTGTCATTGCATTATTATCATGAACTGTGCATATTCATTATATCATGGATTATCTGAGTAGTTAGTTTAGGTTACTAATTCTCAAAATAAGTGATACATTGCGTATGTTGGATGGTGAAGCTTTAGATGATGAGTTATCTATTTCATTTATTGAACAGTAAGGATTGGTCATATCGAGTGATATTTGACTGTAATACCCTGTAATTGGATCAGTCTATAAACTCCATATTTTAACTTATTGGAACTAGCAAACTTTCTCAGGCTAACATGAGTCATGGTATGACTCGTTGCATGCCCTCATAATTTATACAGTAACTCGTTTGATAATAATTTAGTGTTAGATCGAAGGATTGAAATTTGTTCTCCAGGACCACGAGTTTGTCCTACGAGTCGTAACATGGACATATGAGTCGTAGGTCTATTCATATATACCTTTATGGAATCAGATCTTTGTATATTAAATTTCAATCTAGGATGCCATGAGTTGGAGTCATGAGTTGTGACTTCTACCTACCACTCGTAGGTCCAGTCACGAGACCTTGTGACATAATTTCAAGTTATGTTTTAGTAAAGGTAGTACAATAATTTTGTATGCCTTTTTAGCCTAATAGCATGTCATTTTGGCTTCTAAATAGGTTATTATAAATACCCAAAAATCCTATTCTATTCATTCTTTTCATTATAACCAAGACAAGGTTCCCTTTTCAAAGTTCTCTCAAAACTCAAAATCAAACAAGGGTTAGGGTTTCTTCTCCAAATTCAAAGAAAGAATCTTCAAGTTAAGGTATGTGGTTTATGAGCAAGGGTTGGTTTCACCCTTGTACTGAAATCCCTCAAGTATATTGAATAATGATATGACATAGAATTCTACGATGAATCCGTAATTTCTTGTTTTGATGAAATTGTGTATCTTAGCAATACTACTTCATCACTATCATCATAATTATATGTTCATGATGGTATATATTGGGAATTTAAAAGTTCGCTAGTTGATGTATAGATTTTCATAAATTTCTCTAAAAGTGTAAACGATGGTCAAGTTCATGGTTGTAAGTCCTTTATATGGAATTTATATACATTGTTTGACATTTTGGCGATAATTCCATGGGTTTTGTTAGGGTTTATGTGTTGGTTAGTTGTAAGGTCATAAACACAATTTATAAACATTATCAAGTCTTGACGAATAATAAATTGATAATTTTGGCTTTATAAACTCAAGCCTGGTATAGAGTCAGCATAAATTCAGAATAATGTTTAGTGTCATGAATTACAGGACCAATCAGTATGAGCATGATAATGACGTAGCATGAAAGAGACAACTAATAAGCTCATATTCCATGGTTCCAATGTGGCTAATAGTGAAAAAATGAGTAGTTATCATTATATGGTCAATTTTGGGAGTTGTATTAGCATCAGAGGATTTTGGTGATACAACCCTTAACTCATAACCTTAGACCGCCAGTTGTAGAAAGTCAGCATGGCCCTTGTGAGTTCCTAGTTATATTATGCTTAGTGAATTCACTCAGAATTCATTCAACTCCCTTTAACTTGGAAAGGTTTAGGGAGACCTATCAACATGGTGAATATTGGATTTCGTAGCCATGTGCCCAGAGCATTCAGTTATCGAACCTTACTAAGTTAGCTAAGTGTCAGTATTGAAAGACTGTTTTTTTACTAAAGTTTGCATTTTATTTGTTAAAAATATTTATTTTTGAATAATTTACTTGAGTTATTTTATACTATGAAAGTAAAGCTTTTGACTAATATTTTTAACACTTGCATATTATTGCTTATCTAAGTCATGTTTTAGAAGCAACATTTAATAGTACTTGCTCATCAGTGCACAACCATGAGATACTTTATTGTATATAGACCTTTTGTTCATACTCATATATTTAGTACATTCAATATATTGATCGCATACCTTTTGTGACATGTTTTCACCATGTAGATCCTGCCAGTCGTATCGACGCATGTTGTTGATTTGATTTGCATTCTCTGAGCTAGCATATTAGTGAGTCCTTATCAGTTCGGGGACCCAAGAGATAGAGTCTATTTATTATTTTATTTTAATTAGATCTAAAACTTCAGCTTTGTTCTTTTATTTCTTGTTTGGAGACTGCTAGAGATTTTTCTACAGTCCTACATTTAGTGCATTGAGGCTCTCACGACTCGATTTCTCGGATCCTGATGGCACATACTATATCACCAGTAGGAGAACCAAACCCCGTAGTCCGTAGCCGAAGCAGAGGACTACTGTAATTCATGCAGAATAATATGAAAAGAAAAGGTAAAGTAAGGAATTAACGGAATACACCCAAGACTCGATGTCAATGTCAATTGAACCACTAATATAGATCAACAAGAGGAAAAATATACAATATCCATACGTCTCTGAAATACAATGGAGATAATAAAAAATATACAACTGAAGAGAAACAGGATCAAGCTGCACGCCAAGCTCACCCTGAAA
>JBDJHY010135321.1:0-13401 GCA_039654485.1 Withania somnifera
TGATTTGTAGGAGTTCCATTAACATTGAATCTTCGACTTAATGGTTTAGTCATCAATCAAAACATAAAGGGACGATTCTAGTGAACCAACCTTGGTCCAAAAAATAGTTCCTAAAAGATGTGTTCGGATATATGTCGCCCATATCCTCAACTGATCATAACCGAAACTCAAATATATCTTAGAACATTACTAAACCTTATAAATGGTTAAATAGATTGCCTATACGAGGCATGGGATACTTACTTAATGGGAATCTTGTTCAATTTATTATAATCAAACAGACATGCATGGACCCGTCCTTCTTCTTTAAGAACAAAATCAGAGCACTCCATGAAATCACACTCAGTCAAATGAACCCTATGGCAAGTAAATCATGTAGCCAAACATTCAAATCCTAGAGTTATACCAAAGCTTTACCATACGATGATATGAAATTGGTTTTAGTTCCTTGCTCAACCTCAGTGGAAAAATAAATAACCCACTCGGGTGGGAGACTAAACAAACCTGTGCGAAACACATGTATAAAATCAAGAACCATAGGCATAAACATAGGGTAAGGAGAATCAGCACCAACATCACAAGCATAGGATAAGTATGCAATGGAACCTATATCTATGAGCCTATGGGCCTTAATAAAAGAAATGACCCTGGCCAAGGAGAGTCTAGTAGGACCCTACCAAACCACAGGGGTATTTGAGGAATAGATTAGGTAACAGTGGGGGATAACCAATCCATGCACAGTATAATGTAAAAAATCAAGCATATCAAGAATAATCAAATTATCACACGTACCATTCACGTACATGGTCAAAATAAAAAATATATAAACATGATCCGCTACTAAAAAATCCTCTAAAAAAGTAGCTAAATGCATGATCTTAGGAAAAAGCTCACTAGTCAACCCCAGATGAGATGTATGGCACAGATAAACATAAGAGAAAGTAGACCGGGTTAAATAAAGATAAGGACGATCGATGAAAAACTAATAGCATACCAGTGATTGCTGCGGTGGAAGCTCTAATTTTGCTATATCAGGAATAGTGTGAAGATGGCGGCATCCACTACTAGGCTAATCTTCTCCTCTCTTGACTTCCCTACCTTGTTGGACTCTGCTACGAGCACTTCTAACTGCTAGCTGACAACCTTTAACCGATGGCATAACTTACTGAAGAGGTTGTGCTAGTTGTGATGCTAGCTATATGTCCCCACACTGGGGAAATATGTGGCTTTGTGGCCTAACTCACAACACCTATAGCAACCCAATGGTACTCTGCCCCGAGCAGAACTACCTATTGTCATACCTAGCCACCATGGCCCTAAAAAACCTACTATAATCTCATAGAGGGCTAGCTACTTTGGTTGGACTAGCCTCTTTTGGCCAACTAAAGTGTGGCCTTCATAGGTTGGGTAGACTGGCCCTGATAGTGTTGTCACAGCTGAGACTGAGGACCTCTACTGTAAACAAACCCTACCTATTCTCCAGGTACCACTAATATCTCCCTAGTGGCACTGTCCCTTATTGCTTTCCCCTTGGCCTCACATCATAACCCTTCCATATTATGGGGGTGATCAACCATGTCAAAAAAATTATATCCCCTATTCCACCAACCACTGCACATCCATGCCCGGTATAAATTTAAAGTCTCAAACCACTCACGAAGTGGCAAACCCGCTCCTCCTTTTTGGCATTAGTAAGGCAATATTCTGGTACAACTCTATAAATCGGATCTCATACTTTGTAATAGACATTGATCCTTGCTGCAAACTAGAGAACTGAACTCAAAGCCTCTCTCTCATACTCTTGGGAGTATACTTGGCCATAAAGGCCTCAGAGAAATGCTCTCATTTCATCTGTAGGGACCCTATTGGTCTACTATCTTGATATACTCTTCACCACTGCTTACTTGGACCCTCCAGCTAATATATGGTGAATGTAACCCCATGGGTTTCTATCATTCTAAGGTTATACAACCTCTCCTTACACTTAGAAAAAACATAGGGGATCCTACTCAGTAGTCTCAAAAACCTTGCATGAGATAAATAGAGGAAGTGATCCAATCTCTTTCTCTCTACTGGTGTCATGATTTTCCTGGCCACCATCAGTTGAGGGGTCCTTAATGCTATTTAAAGTTGTTTGGGGAAGCCGTTGGGACAGGTTGCATTGGTGGTGCCTCTAGAATTGGCTGAGAAAGTGAAGCCTCAACTGCTAAATGAACTAGATGAACTGGGGGAGCCTGGGACCCTGTTACCCTCCCTAAGATGAATTTTAGGATTATCTTAGGGAACCTCATTGAACATGGACAACTTCTATAGAAGCATATCTCTGATGGTTGTAGGCATTAGATATACTAGCTTCTAAGGAGAGAGTTGTATCTGTATCTATAGGTGTACCCGACTGCACATCTCTCCCCTATACTCATCCTTAAGGTATAGTTCTACCGGGGTTAATCTAGATGGAGCCCAATGTGTTGGTGGGGAAGCATCATATCTATCACTAGTATGGTGAGTATGTTCAAGGAACCAAGTGAAACCAAGGGTGAGTATGTTCAATCTGTGAAAGTATGAAACCAAGTGACTGTTCAAGGAATCATTAGGAATTCAAACGCACGAGAATAGTCAATAGAGAAATATTTTTCCTTAAAGAACCTTATAGCCTCTAAAAAATAGGTACAGATATCAACATATTGATCTGTGGGACTCTACCAAATACTTTTTTTTTGCACTAAGCATACTAGCAAACTTAAGCTCTGATACTATTCTATCATGACCTAAACTAGAGTCATAATGGTGCCTTCCAAATCCCATCTATAGGCAAGCTAGTACCATAAACCAACAGATAAATAATGAGTTGTAACCCAACAACAACAATAAAAGTAAGAGAAAAAAAGAAGACATTAATATATACAATAGACCCAAATTCTATTATCAATGACTACAAAAGTGTCTACAATATAGAATATAAAACAATATAGCTTATAAGACAAATCAATACAAGTCTGCCTCTGAAACAAAAATAGAGCAGAGCATCTACAGGTGGGGAAGAGGTTAGCCTAGATTCCAGAAGCTCACCGTACACTAAATGTACAAGACTAACAAACGTAAACTATTTCTATAGCTACCCAACTATTAGGAGAATATCTATAAATAGTAGTAAAGACAAAGGCAATCTGACATATACATGGAGGTCCAATGCTATAACCAACTAAAGTAAAGGCTATAGACTACTAGTATAACAGTAACAAGTAGAAATAGGGTACCTCTAGCCGCAGAAATCAAGTAGAAAGGAACATAAGTAAGACAGATAAACCCAAATAACTCCCATGGGATTAGAGTGTATAGAAAACAAAAGTAAAAGAAATAAAAACCCAACTGACCCCAAAATATGGGTAGGTAAATTAAATTACCAAAGAACCCGACCGTCCCTACCCCTATAACCTAGGAAGGTAAAAAAAGAGAATCAATAGTATGCAATGTAAGGAGGTAATGAACCACGACTGGAAGGAAAATGGGAGACATTTCTTTATACAGCTACAACCTTGTATACCCCTCATTTGGGCTTCATATAGTGACTCAGAAGGATGGGGCCCTTAGGATAAATAATCTCCCACATGACTAACCATCATCATTTCAGTTCCAAAACCACAAACTCAGCTCGTATACAATATATTAGTCAAAATCATATTGTGATTACAAAGGTAATACTAGTATCCATCAATAATAGTTAAAAATAGAGTCTGAGTATATAAGAAAATAGTTTCATACCACACAGTTGTCATGGAAAAGTTAAATTATAGTATAAAATCCAAGTTTCTCATTTAGTACTAGCTCATTTATATATGAAAGTAGCTCCATACCTATAAAGTTTTTTGTGGAAATTATAGGTATAAGTAGAAACTCTTTTTAAGTTCAAATGTGATAAAAAAAAAAGTCTCATTTAGTTAAATATTTACTCCTTTCTAAGTAACAATTATAGCCATATTTATTTTACCAATTTTATCATAACTGGTTCAAATGCATGCACGTAATATAATATCAAGTTCCCAATAGCATCACAGCATCACCATAACGAGCCATCAAGGCCAACAAGAGGCATAGAATTCAGATTCAGTATATAATTACATGACATGATATCTAGGTTCAAGATTTCCATCTTTTTTAATGAACAAAGTAATGCTCATACAACTCAAAATCCACAACATAATAGATCATAGATTGATTATCTTTGACTAGATCCTTGGAACCAAGCCTTGTAACTAGACATAGGATATAGGGTGAACCATGATAGAAATTGATATACCAGGTAGCCCACCTAACAAACCACCCCTACAACTAGAAATTTACGATAAATATATTATACATAGGCTCTTTCCAAGGGAAAGGAAAGTCGTAACCTACATGAAAGCCATCCGTAAAAGCTCAGATATAGCTCCAACACTTGAAAATCAGAAAAATACAAAAATATCTTACAACCATCCAAATACTAATATATAGGCCAAGATAAGTAATTTAAGACCTATATTGGTATATAATTAATCAGGTCAGGTATCGTTCTAAAAGAGAGCTCGTGGAGCCCATATTCTTAAAAGTGGAACCAAAATACTGGGAGATAGGCCTTAGATCAAGTGATATATTATTCAAATTTAAGCTCGATTGGACTTAAGTTAATCCCTCAATTGGCCATGAAAATTTTCCAAGGAAGAGGGAAAGGAATTAAGAAATTACACATGGAGTTAGGTAGAATATGGATCTAAAAGCAAAGAAAAGTATCAATAATCACTTCTCAATGTGGAACAAAAAAGCCCCAATGATGCTTAGCACAACAACCCAATTCTCAAGCCTAGATATCAATTTATGGTGAAGGGGTTAATAAAACATAGGATGGAAATTCCTAGGACCGGCCTTATAAAGGTATAGGAGGATCCATTTTCAAACGCGAAAGGTTCATCCCAAACTTAGAGGTTTGAGTTGGATCGGACCTCGTAATCTCGGTCAGATCTAGTTGTTCTATGCAATTGCTAGCAACCCCTACCGAACATGAGAGAAAATTTATGAATTATCATGAATATTATCAGTGTGTTATAAATAAAATAAAAAAAACATGTCCCTTCATGAATGTGACAAGGGGAATGCGAATGCGAAGAAAAGGACTGGGCTGTACTATTAACTCTGTGCACCAGTTAAGTTTCCCAAGTCCAAATCCCCCCTAAAGCCCTCAAAATAGGTTCGAACTCCAATGAATATAAATAAAATACGATAACATATTGAAAATTATATTTTAGTATTAATGGAATCAACAAAATGATCATTAGAGGTCTTTTATAGAAATGTTGATTAAGTCAACCATGGCTTAAAATAAGCTAAAAGGACAACCAATTCTTCAACATACGCAGGTCATCTCCGAAAGCATTCTAATAAACCTACCAGCCTAAATTTAAAATTTCAAAGATGATGAAAGTGTCAAAATTATGATATGATACTCTAATATTTGAAAGTTTACTAAATTCAAACTTTCAACTCCAAATGAACTGAATTTCTAACGCATCCAAAAGTTGTGGGACCCGAAAGAAGATTCCACCTAGAATAATATCCATGTTTCAAAGAAAAGTAAATTATCAGAATTTAATTCTGAGTATGTTTTCAAGGATTTCACTCTCGTGCTCCACTATTCTTGAGTTAGAACCTCAAAATTGGAAAACTAAGATGAAATGCAATAGAAATATGAGAAAATTGATCTATCAGCCCAACAAGTCATAAACGACCAGGGAAACCTACTATAAAGCTATAAATACAGATCAAAATTAAAAAAAATGACTATGAGAGTAATTATAGTTGTGGATTTTAGATTAGAAGCTAAAAAGGTTAGCATAGGACTTTGAGCGAAGTCTAAAAATAAAGATCGAAAATAAAGGAGATATTATTTTTAATTCTAATTTTATTCTTTGTTTATTTTCTTATGCATGAATTTCATTGTGTTCATTTGGAATCCTTTTATTCCTTGCACATCATCCTGTTGGGACCGAGACCTGACATTGTTATCTCCTTTTGCATACCTCTTTGATTTAATCCTCCCTCAAGTCCATTAAAAAGAAGATAATACAAAGGCCAAAGGCCTGAAATTCCAGTAGCAGTCTAGCAACTGTCCATCAACTTAAATGCCAAAGTGCATATCTACTCAATAGTAGCAATAGTCTCACGAAAAGACAACTCGGGTTTCAATGTTAATTCCCTCCTTCCTTCCTTTTATTTGTAATTTTTTTTCAATTTTCTAACATTTATTTTACCTAATCTAGATGAATTCTTCAAAAGAGATTTTACTTTTGAATTAATTTACTTTGATGATTTTAATTTTGAAATAATTTAATTTATTTGGGAATCTTAAGTTATAAAGAATAACTTGAGTACCTCTTATGTTCTTTCTGTTATGAAAGTATCTGTATTATAGTGAATGTATCTTTCTATCTATATCGATTCATAGTAATTTCTATCTGGTTAGAGTGAATTTCCCTTATAAATATTGTAAATCATCCCTCAACATGGAAAAAACTTAGGTCAATATTCCCTTATAAATAGAGGAAATTTCCTCTATTGTAAATCATCCCTCAACATAGCTCTTAAGAGAAATAATGACTCTCTCTTTTGTCTTCTCCCTAAAATATTGTTCTTATCTTTACTTTATTTATTATTCTTATAACATGTTATCATCACAAATATTTTTACCTTGAGAAATTGTGATATCAAAGCAAAACACACAAAAAAAAAAAAAAAATCTAAAGGTGAAACCGTTTCATGACAGCTTTAAGTTTTCTCCAGATTTGAGTATCGTTGTTACATCTCAATGATATAGAACTTTAAATCTAAAAGAAAACTTAACGGTACTTTATGTGTTATGCATGTTAATTCCTCATTCTTTCATGGTTATGTCTTTCTTAACTTAACACTATTATAGTTAATTGATTACTTTTTTCAACTTTGGAAATTTTTTTTCTTGACTGACTGAAACATTTCTCACTGATTAATTATTTTTGGTTTACCTGGGAAGCAGGATCGAGTACAATGCGGCTTTTAGAGAAAAGTGGTATTAGAATCGAAAGACTTCTCAAATATGTTTTGATTTTTCAAAAACTTTATTGGGTGTATATTTGCACAATCATGCATTTAGTTATTTTCTAATTATTTGAACATAATTTTATAATTCATGTGAATTTTGGGTAAAGTTTGTGGAAGAAATAAAATATATGAGCATCAAAAGTAGGTATACTTTATAAGTCATATATACATATATATATATATATATATATGCGCGTGCGTATTTCATCAACAGAAGAGATAATATTTTTAAAGTTTCAAGGGTAAGTTTTATTGTAGTTAGGATTGTTATGTGATTATTGATTGAGGATGATATAGCGAGTTCCTGTTTCATCGTATTAAAAGGGTAGGACGTCAGATTAGAATTTTGATGCACCATTTAAGTTCAATTTATTTAGGTAATGACCCTCGGGGTTATTTTCATGTTTCCTCGATTTCTCTGTGTTTAGAGCGTCTTTATAACTGCCCCAAGTCATTAGTGACTTGCTGGGATTTGTATTTTGGTTCCCTACAAGTTTTATATCTTGATTCCTTTCTAATTATTGCTACTTTGAGCCTTTCTCATCCTCAATGATTTTGGATTATCAGTTCCATTGAGTCTGGAATATCTATTACATGTAGATTTTATATATTGTTTGACGAAATCAGACTCCATTTCCATCCCTTTTGGAGTAATTTAAAATTTTTCCGAACCCATCCACCTTCGCGTTCACGAAACTTGGTCGCATTCTTGAAGAGTATTTTCACCTCCTTCTCTGTGTTTGTATGGTGGTGGTCACGAAGGCAAAGCACCGCCTGGTAGCCCTCTATAAATAGTTTATTTTCGCAATGCCAAAATTTTTTGTTTTTCTCTTCAAACTCTCTATAGTTTTGATAAATATCTATATATTAGAAGGTTTTAATCATAATTTTAGTTCATAGATTGTGTTTCGGTGGTTGTACAATTGTTTATATCGAATAATTCTTCAATTTTTCTTTAGTTGTAAAGTTTTTCATATTACATAAACTTTAAGAGCTTGTTTCTTCATTTTCTACCATTAGTTTGAGCCCGATTTCATACCATACAATCTATGACCTGAGCTCTATGTGTGGTATAAATATTCTATTTTCTGATCTACGAGGGTTCACAGACCCATTTGGATTTCGACCCTGTTATTCCTATAGCAATATGGGTCTTGTTTTACTCATCTTGACGTGTGGGTTCTGCTTTATAATTTTGTGCAATTCCAAGCCTTGTTCGTAATTTTTGAATTTTAACATGCTTCTTAAGGTAACCGCCAGAATCCAGGTTGGCTACGACTTACTTCTTTTAGGCTGGGTATTTTGTATTGTATATGCTTGATAAATTTTCAGCTAGGGGCTGGTTTACTAGTTTGGTGCCCCGTTAATATTATTATTTCTTGTTTAATATCCGTAGGAAGACAAGGCCCTTCTCGCGTTTTTCATGTTTTCTCTTAAACATAGTTGAGGTTGAGGAGTGGATTATACTTGTGATTAGATCTTAGTAGTTTTCCCATAGTCTTTGCTAGTGGATTTAGAGCTGATCCAGACAGTTGTTTTGTTTTGTTTGATGAGCATCCATGATTATTAGCCTGTGGACAACTCATTGGGTATTTTTGGCCAAAATAAAATAAAATCACTTGATTTTTATTAATATTACATCTAAAGGATGTTTTTATCACTTATTACATGCGTACCCAAGACTGCTAGGCAGTATGGAACTATTTTCCTACCCCATCATGATATTTTCTAGGAATGATTATAAGGTGATAATTAAGTTTTCTACTAAGATATGGTATACGGCAGAGATTGAGTTTTGGCATTTATACCTGATGACTATACCCTAGTTGGATTTTTATGAGAGTTTTTTATACGGGTTTGAGTCCCTCCATGGGCCCTACCGACATTAGTCATTGTGTCTGTGGCATGATATGCAGCCTGGGCATGATAGGCAACCTTTGGGAGGGGTAATAGACTGAGTAAGGGTATATGGTTTAATTCCTTTATGGGTCCTACCTCGCGTGCCTTTATCCCAAAGGATGAGCATGTGGGTTTACTATCGAGAAAAAATTACTTTCCTGCACCCCTATACATTGCATTTCATCGTGTTTATTTATAATCTTTTAGCTTACAATAGGAGTCTTATTGGGTTAATTTTATGATTTATTATACCTTCTGGTAGTATGGGATGTCGGAAAGTCTTGTTTCTAGATAGGCCTTGTTTTTTGTCTTCTTGAGGATACTGGTTACTTCATGTGCTTTATTTGTTGATAGACTAGCTATTTGTGGTCTTATATTCTGTTTTATGGTATTTATTGTGCTGGTCATGTTGGAGCTCCAGGTACGTGTCATGTTAGTCATGATTTGATTGTGATTCAAGTCCTTTTTTTATACCCTAATAATTGACCTTAATTCGTACTTGTTAGTTGATACTGTGATTACTCCCTTTTTGTATGTTATTTAATCGCACTTTACTTTACTTATGTTTGTTTTTCTCGGTCTTCCTATGATGCATACCAGATGCCTATTATTTTTAGTACTCATGCTATACTTCTGTATATTTTTGTGATGCAGGTCCCAGTACGGTCCAACAGGGAGAGCGAGATCGTGCAGGATAGACCAGAACCATTCGATGATATAGTGAGCAGTTGGTGTTCTTACTAATCGGTTATTCTCTTATACAAATTTTCCTAGTTTTGGTCCATGATGTCTACCTTGTATTGTTTTCCCTATTCTGGGTTGTATTTTTGTACTACTCTATGTATAGATGCTTTACATCTATGATACTAGGTTCTGGGGAGTTTTTTTTTTTCTATTATGCATTTTGGTGTTCTCTTTTTCTTTCTTCTCTTCATCTTTCTTTTTTTTCCTTTGGCACTAGGTAAAAGCCCACTGCTTAATGCCATGGGCCAGAGTTAGGCTTATCTACGGGTGGAAGGTAGATGCCATCACAATTGATTTTTGAGTCGTCATAATTTACAGCAAAAAAATCTTTTATATGAAAAAACCGTTAGGCTTAAATCCTAATGCACCATAATTTAATAGTATGATGGCTAAGGAAAAGTAATAGACTTTTCACTAAGAGTCCTGGAACCAACCCAATTATTTTGTTCCATTCTCTTATATTAATGTGGTAGCAGTGCAATAATATGTCTGGAATAAGACAAGTGGTTGAATAATGCACATGCAAAAGGGATAATGTTTTATGAGCTCGTAAAAATTATCTTTTGTCGAAGGTAATTTTTTCCATCAATGGGTATGGTATTAAAGAGACACCAGAAAGATGTTAGAGAAAATTCTCTACATCATATGTGTTCTTAACTTTTAAGGAAGAAACAATATATTAAAAGAGGTTTTAAGCTATATGTAATGATCCTCTAGGTCATTTTTTCATTTTCTTCGTATTTGACCATTTCCCCCTTCGTGTAGTTGTATCCTGATGGACTAATGTTAGTTTTGACTAGGTTTTGGGGAATTTTGTTTTTTGAAGTCTTAAAGTGTGAAATATGGAACTCTAGTGGTCATTTGTAGTTCGGGACCTCAAATCAGAATTCCACTAGTTCCACTAGCTCCAAAATGTAAATTTTTTGTCAAGAAAGACCTTTATTTTCTATTTTGTCCCATTCGTGTGATTTTTGAGTGGATTGAAGTTATAAAGTTAAAGTATTGAAGGAATGGATGACTTTGGTTAACTTTTGGAGTTAGAGTACTCAGATTTAAAATTCAATGATTTTTTTTTGGATTTAGGAGGTGGTATTTTGTCTAGAATGAGCTCTCTTATATTTTTTTAGGTCCGAAGGACATTTTTGTCTTTTGGCATTTTGAGTTAAAATGAACCCTCAATAAATATCAAGTTAAGGAGACCTCGAATTTATGTTTTGATTATTCCGTTGAGCCCAAAACATTGAAATTAGTATGGTAGCACATATGCTTTGTTTACAAGGGACTCCGAGTAAATCACGATGTCCATTCCGAGTAATTTGGTTTTATGTGTTTTTGTTGTCAAATAGTTGTTGGTGCTATCAACCATCCTTCTCCGTGTTCGTGCAGTAGGGTCTCACTTATGGTGTAGTGGGATTGTAGTTCTCCACATTTGTGATAGGTTTACCGCATTTGTATAGGTTTAAATTTTTGACATCTCTACCTTCGTGGGGAATAGGCCATCTTAGTAGAGGGATTGGGTTGGGTAACTTCTGTATTTGTGGTAGGGGCCTGCGGACAAGGCCCTAGTCACTGGCTATTTTATATCCAAAACATGAATTATTTTATACTTCTCCTACAAACATGGTTTTCATCCAAAATTTGGCAAAGATTAAGAGATAATCCAAAGCTATCAACTGGGTAACTTTCTAAGCTCTTTTCTATCAATATCTAACAACATTAACAAGCTTTTAACCTTGAAATTTATAGTTTTGGATCCTAAAATGGTGGTTTGGACTTCAAACTTGTAAATTTTAAAACCTTGATTTGGATTACGAAATGGATTGGGTTTTCAATAAAACTTGATACTTAGATTTCCAAAGAGATGGGTAACATATTGTTCCAACAAAATTTCGACCTTGTAGACTCAGGGTGTTTTTTTTAATAAATCTTCAAATATTTGATTTGTGGGTATTAATTCTTGTATTTCCTTATATTCTTGTGCTGGCGAGTAGATTGTGATTGTCTTGAAGCTGGGGAAAGTCTTACGAGTGATTTATTCTTCTATCTTAAGGCAAGTTGAGGTTTTTTCTTCTTTGAAATGTGTTAGTGATTGTTTAGTTATTTCATTATTTGTGATTGGGAGTAATGGGTACAGTGGGGGTTTCCCGTGTGGATTAAGTTTCGTTGACATTGTTGTAGCTGATTTCTTGTAGTTTAGTTGAATGAATTTATTGCGATTGATGAGTACCCTAGGATGATACTTGGAATTTGATCTATTGCTTTGGGCTTTAATAATATTGTGGTTGCCTTATGATGGCCTATAGAATCATGTTCCATGATTTAGTATATTTGAATTACTTTATATTAATCGAACGTGGATCTTGAGTTCTGGCTTTTATGACTACTGTTATGATATAGCCTAAGGGAAATGGTTTTTTCTAGAGTTATGATAAAGCGAAGGGAAATGGTTCCGAGTAGTGTTATGATAAAGAAGAGGGAAATAGTTGAGGCTAATGATATGGTAAACTCGAAGGGAAATGGTTTCAGGTATTTATTTTATATGAAGGGAAATAGTTCTAGATGGTTACATGGTCCATGTTTTCCCTCATGGGTCCTTAAGGTGCGTAAGTCGCCAATGGGCATGCAAGATAAAGAATACATGCATCACGATCATTTTTAGTTGCATTGCATTTATATTGATTTTTGATAGATGTTTTGATTATTTTCCTAAATAATGACTGGATATTACCTAGTAATTGATGCTGCTTTAAGAGTATTTTTGCCTTATTTCCTTGGGTTGATATTTGATACTATAACTTGGGATTTATTATTCAAGTTGTAAAATTGTAAATATTTGTTACTTGTATTACTTCCATATGCTTAGAGTCTGTTTGTGTTGGGGTGTTGTCTATGAACTGTATGCAAGTTGTAGTGTTAAGGGGGTGGTTAGATGTTAGGAGTTTTCGTCATCACATTATGCTTACACCAACTGAGGATGCTTCTGATTATCGTGGCTTTATACTCAACCCTTATTTTTTTTGTACTTTTGTGCAGGTACCATCCCTAGACTACATGATTTTCTCTCTCATCGTAGATCAGGAGAATACTAAGAATATCTAAAGTAGCTTCCTGTCTTATCCACAGTGCTGAAGATTTCTCTTTATCTTTAGTTTTTTGAGTCTTTACTTTTTAAACACCTTGACGAGACAAAATTCTCTCTGTATCAAATCTTATTATAGGGTTGTTACAGTAGCAACTAGGTTTTGGGATTATTATATAAAGAATTTCATCCTTATTTCTTGGGTTATGTATTTATTTTCTGCACTTATTATTGTTCGTGTGTTTACCCTTAGATTAGCAAACCTATCATTGTGGGAAAATAGGTGCCATCACAATCAAATTTTGGGTAGTGACAAGTTACTCTTAAATACCTAGGTTCGTAGGTCCCATTATACACAAGTTAAGATTAGTAGAGTCTCGCGGATTGATAGGTGATCGTAGGAAGTTTTACCTACCGGAAAGCCACTTAACTTGTATTTAGTAACCTTGTTTTGAGAATAATTGTACAGTATGTGATGGTTTTGTAGTGAATATGTGGAAATAACTCTAACCAATGTGATTAGCAGCTTTTTTCAGGATATTATGGAAATATGAAAGAAAACTAGTGAAGAA
>JBDJHY010135331.1:0-13401 GCA_039654485.1 Withania somnifera
GTTATGAGCGTGTGTTATTGATTTTGGAGGCCGTTAGGATAAGAACTTACTATTGGCAGAGTTTGCATATAATAATATTTATCGCTTTAGCATGATGGCACCTTTTGAGGCTTCATATGGTAGGAGATGTCGATTTCTTATGGGTTGGTTTGATACTTTAAATATAGGAGCCTTGGATACAAATTTAGTTCGTGATGCCATAGAGCAAGTTGAGTTATTCAGAGTCAATTGTTGACATCCCGGAGAGGGCAAACAAGATATGCTAATAGACAGGATCGAGGCTTAGAGATTATTGATGGTGATCGTATTTTGCTTAAGATATCTCCCATGAAGGGTGTGATGAGGTTTGGAAAGAAGGAAAAGCTTATACCTCAATTTATTGGTCCGTTTGATATTCTTAAACGTGTTGGGGAGGTGACTCATGAGTTAGAATTTTCACCTAGTTTATTAGTGGCGCATCCTGCTTTTTATGTTTTCATGCTTCAAAAATATATCCCAGCGATTTGTAAATAATTCACTATGAGTCTGTGACTTCGGATCTGGACATGACTTATGAGGAGAAGCTTGTGGCTATTCTAGACAGGTAGGCTAGAAAGTTGAAGACAAAAGAGATAGCTTAAGTGAAAGTTTAATGAAAGCATCACCCTATTTTTTAGGCCACTTAGGAGAATCAGACTGATTTACGCATCAAATATCCTTATCTATTTGAGGCTTCAGGCATTTTTATTCCTTTATGTTCGAGGACAAATATGAATTTTAATGGTGGACGATGTAATGACCCTGAAGGTCATTTTGGCATTTCTTGAAAAATTATCAATTTATCCTTTTCGATAGTTGTTTTGGGTCACATTTGTTCAGTTTATGTGATTAGCTTTGGAACTGAAGTGAAAAGTTATAAAATTTGTGAAATTCTTACTTTTTGGAAGTCTTTAAGTTGATAAAGTTGATTTTAGTCAATACTTAGAGTTTCGAGTCTCGGAATAGAATTTCATTAGTTCCATCAGCTTTGAAATTTGAAAAGTTGTCAAGAAGGGCCTTCATTTTTAGTTATAGGATTTTCATGGTGAATTTGGCCCATTTGACTAGATAAAGTTGAATCTAAAAGCCAAAGTTTAACTTTGATCAAAAATAGATAATCGGACGCTCGTATTCAAATTTCATCAATTCTGTTGAAATTAGGAGGTTATTTTTAGTCTAGAAGAATGTTCGAAATTATTTCCGTAAGTAATAGAGGTATGCTAGTAATCCTTGTAGATATGGGGTCAAGGACACCTCAAATTCTCGTTTTGATGGTTATATCGAGTTTAAACTTTGAATTCAATGGGGTAGAATATATGATTTATATGCACAGGATTCTACAAGAATCCATGTTCTATTCTGAGACTTTGAATTCATGTATTTAGTTGTGATGAGCACAGGTTCTATTCGGAGACTTTGAATTCATGTATTTAGTTGTGATGAGTAGTACTAGTGCAGCCCCAAGTTGTTCATCGCGATTAAGAGTCCATATATCGCGATCTAATAGGTCCTTTTTTTGATTCATAATAATTGCGAGGTACAAATCCAGTCACGGGGCTCTCAACTGTGTTGTTTAGGTTCTGGAATTCCATCTCTAATTGGGCTTTTGATTCAAAAAAAATATACGTAATCGTGTCGATTTAATTGTCTCTTTATCACGGTCGCATATAGAGGGGTTACGATCGCCTAGTTTGTTTTGTGGGCCAGGGGAAAATTTATCCATTATGATCACAAGGCTCCATGTCGTGATCGCGTAGGTATGTCTTAACTAGTGAATTGAGACTTAAAGTCCTTGTACACGAGTTTTAGTCTTATTTTTTATTTTTGGACGTTGAGAGTTTACTTTGGGGTATTTTCAAAGATAGATTTTGAGGCAAGAGAATTGAGTAAGCTTTTTAATCTTGAATTTTTTTCGTTAGCCATTAATTATTTCATGATTTTAACGTCAAAATTGATGTATTTAAAAGTGTGAATTTGGGGATATTTTAATTTTTATTTTTGAAGGTCAATTCATACCCCGTTATAGATGATTTGAGATCCCCATAATATGGTTAACATTATTCTTAAACAAAAAAAATCAGATTTATCCTTGACCTTGATTTGACATTTTGGGGCAATTTTGGACCAAATTTTGAAAATAAAAATATAAGTATTATTATTCATATTTTTTTTCATGCTTAGTTGACATATGAATAGATTGATTTGGAGGTGCGATAGAAGGGGAAGGCTCGCGTTTGATTGATTCTTCGCTTTTTAAGGCAAGTGGAGGCTCTTCACTCTCTTACAAAATATCCTCGGTATTTGAATATTATTCTCTTGAAATGAAGAGTAGTAATGACTATTTTAGGATATCCGTATGAGAAATATTATGAGTATTCACCCAGATACTAAGGTCAAGCATGCAGTTTAAAAAAGGTAATGGATTGAGATATTTATGGGGCTATGAGATGCCCGGTTATGATTATTTGCATTTGGTTACTTTCTTACTTGATCTCAGACCTTTAAGTGTCTTGCTAAAATTGATATGATTTTCTCTTTATTGTTATGCCCATGAATGACCTTGTTGGTTGTTGAGTAATATTACCATTTACATAGAAGATTCTCATCCATTCATGCATATTGATCATTTACGTAGAATATGATTTATGAGGAACATAATGACATGATTTGAAAGATAAGGGTTGGGGTACGATTTCTAGCATTGTCATTATATAATGAAAGAAAAAAGAAAAAAAAGAATATAATATTAAAGGTAATTGATTGACTGGTGTGTGATTTACGATATTTCCATGATATTGAATATGATATGAAAAGGCCATTGGACGATGTGTTATTTTTGGTGTGGTCATAATATTAAAATATAATTTAAAAAGACCAGGGTCAATGTGTGATTTTTATATTGGTGTGATATTTATATATGATACAAAAGCAAGAACCGAGGTGTAATTTTTAATATTACTAAGATACGTGAGACAGACATACATCACTCTACATAACATTGTATTACATGCACATTAACTTGTTGACATGATTGAGATCATATTTAATGGATGTCTGATAGGGATTACCTTTTCCACTCATTTGATATGTTATTGATTTGTCCCATTTTTTATGCTTTTTAAGATAGTATGAGCCCAAAAGGCCTTTTATGATGAGATTATAGGACTATTTATATTCTCGAGGCGGATAGGTGAATTATATTCTCTTGAAATTTAAATAAAAAAGCCTTTGAAAGTGATGATAAATGATAAGAAATGCCTTTATTGATGATAAGTAGAAATGAACGGTTGAATCTAAATGTGATGTTACACTTGACATGATTTGGATTGGTTAACTTGGATATTTGATGTATTATTTGAGTTGGCTGGTGAAGCTTGGTTGACATATTATTATTTGGATATAGATTCAGTTTTGGTTTCTGTTAGAGGATTTAAATACTATTATCAACCATACGCCCTATATGTATTGTTTTTTATTATAAACTTCAGGATTATGATTGGGTTATAACTCAGTGTCTGGAGGATTGTGGTTGGTGTAATAGGGTATTCGGTGCTCGTCACAACTTTAATTTAAAACGATTCTAGTATCTATACTCATTACTTATTTTGATCTCATTCTCTAGATTTTTATACTTGTGTATGTGTAAAATTCAATGTAACTTGATCATCTCCTTACAGATCAGGTTCGAGGTTTGACAACGTGAGAGTTGAGGTATGTTTTTTTCATCTGGCGAATGCTCAAACTCTTTTATATTTTATCTTAGATACTATTTGAGGATTCTAGATGTTTGATACATGTATTTATTTTTACTTTGTATCACTAAGTATTTAGGGTCTTGTACACAGTGACACTAGTTTTTGGGTGATTTTATGAGTTAGATTTTGATATTGTACCTTTTTTCTTTTTACTGACTCATTATTTTTTGCATTTATCCTTATAAAACTATATAGGCTCACCTATCTAGGAGGATTAAGACGGTGCCATCACGACTTGAGATTGAGGATCCTGATAATGTTCTACATGAAAGTGTTTATTTAGGGAGATAAGAAAGTAAGATCTACTACAAGGAAGCGTTAATTCAAGAAGGTAAGAAATAAAGACCTATTACCCAAAAGTATTTATCCTAAAAATTAAGAAAGAAAAACTTACTATTTGGAAGTGTTTATCTTAGAAGGTAAGTCAATCAGACCTGCTATAAAAAAAATTATCTCGGGAGGTAAGAAAAACCTGCTACTGTAAAGTGTTTATCATAGACGGTAAGAAAATAAAGACTTGCTACTAAAAAATGTTTATCCAGGGAGGTAAGAAAGAAATACCTGCTAATAGAAATAATATATCCAGGAAGGTAAAAATAAAATACCTTCTATAAAAAAGTATTTATCTAGAGAGGTAAGAAAGATCTTCTAGTTGAAAGCATTAAACTCGGGAGATAACAAATAAGTATTTTTCTAGGGGATGAGAGAAAAAAACCTACTACATTACAAAATATTTATCCAGATAGGTAAGACAGAAAAATCAATAATAGGATCGTATTATCCAGGGAAATAATAAAGATCTACTAGTAGAAAGAATTTATTCTAGGAGATAAGAAAATAAAGACATGCTACTAGGAAGGTAAGAAAGAAAGACCTGCTACTGTCAAGTGTTTATCGACGAAGGTAAGAAATACCTACTACTGAGAATATTTTATCCCAAGAGGTAAGTAAATAAGGGCATGCTAACGAGAAGTGTATCTAGAAAGGTAAGAAAAGATACATGTTACCAAAAAGTGTTTATCTACGGAAGTGAAAAAATAATTTTTACATGCATGAAAAGAAGAAAACTTTACTATTATTGTTTTTACAAGCTCTAAAATCTTATATTGCCTTCGTGTCAACAAGATTGTTTCTGTTTCAATAAAGAAAAGAAAGTTTAAGAGTTTTAAAATAGTGATCGGTTTGTTGCCTTGGTTCTAAGGATGACTTCTCCTATTGTTGTCATGTTTGATATTAACTTCATCTTGGATAGACTATACGTGTTATCTAGACGACCTTATGAACACGTCTCTAGTTGATTTCAAAATAGCAAACCCAATATCAATTGTATTGGTTTCATTTGATAATCATTAAACCCTTTTATTCACATTATTCTTTAAATTGATCAACTTTTATTAAATCATGTCACTTTGAATGTGTTAGACAGACTTTCTTTATACAAATAAAAGCTGATAGAAAATTTTAAAATTATTTTTGTTTTTTTTACCAAGATTGAATCAAAAAAGTAGTAAACAAAATAAATTAATTCAAAATAAAAAGACTATTATTTGATAAGAGATATTCCAATTGGGAGACGAAGTAGAGAATCAACTATTTGAATTGTGATGTCAAGCTTTAATGCCATGACATGCATTACGGATTAAGTGACTAGATCTTTCTACTTAATCTAAACCACATTCTTGTCTAACCATTTGATTTTAGAATCAACTTTTTGTGTTCTACTTTTATATTAAATTCATGGTTCACATTCGATTAGTGGTGCTATAATGGTTTTCACCGAAAAACTTCTCTTATTTTTTTATCATTCTCTCAAATCATCATCGCCTCATGGTGCCCATAAGAGTTATCACGAATAAGACTCTCTCATTTTTTAGTTTTTCTCAACTTATGATTACCCTCAAATATTAGTCTCTCTGATTTCATTTAGTTCTCGACTCTTTATGCAGAGACAAAATATAGTTTTTCGTATAATGATCACTACTGAAAGCATGTTTTACTTGTTATCTTCAAAACTAATTTGAAGGTCGCTCTTTAGATTGAAATATAGTTTTTGGATAGGGTTAGAAAGAAAAGAATGACATGGAGGCTCAAAGATGATACTAAAATGACATGATACTAAAATGACAAGACTGAAATTTATAATTCTTTAAATTGATTTTTTTTTCTTTTTTTTTTCGTATTTACAAAATGTAAAGGAAAAAATTACCCTAGCTAGGTTATAGGAAAAATTCTAAACTTTCTTCTATGGATTGAACCCCAGGATAGGATTGACTATGTATGTTTTTAAAAAAAAGAATCAGGTCAAACATAGTTCAAGAAGCTTGTTATGTTATTGTGTTGTATTTTTTTCTTTTTTCTACCAGCTCTAACTCTTTTTTTTTTTTTTGACTCCTTTTATTTTCCAAAAAATAAAAATCACTTTTTTTTTTTTACATTTTTTGTAATTTTTTAAAACTTTTCTAATTCTATCTTGATTCCAAACATGGGGTATGAAAGAAAATAAAACTAAAGCTCAAGAAGGGTAACAAAGGAGGATATAGTGTTTGAATAGTAGAATGAAAATTCTTCATCATATTAATCCTCAAAATTGTCAAATACAAAAATGCACTTTAAGAACTGAAAGTGAAAATTATTCAGTATCTCTTCAAAATATTTGCATTAATGGACATGTATGCCACTTTCGTCCTTGTTTGGCCAAATGGTGAGCTCCATATCGCCAATGTCTTCTTCACAACATACATGTCACTACTTGTACATTTCCATCTGATTTGTTTTACATCAAAGGATATTTTTAATCTAACTGACCCACTTTGAATTACTTGAGGTATACCTTCTTGTTGTATGTTGCTATCATTCTCATAAACTTAAAATGATTGTTTTGATTCCTTTCAAATTAAGACTTCGCTGACTGTTGCATTATTACAGTCCTCTATTAAGTTTTTTAAATATTTTTATTTCATTTTCAACTTTGTGGTGCATTTATTTCATGATTATACAGGATTTTAAGATTTGAAAAAAAAATCTTCATACATATCATGTCATTAAAATTAATCTACAAAGAACTATACAAAAAAAAAAAAACTCAAAAGAAAAAAGACTAGAAATGACAGAAAAATAAAATTAATATTTTATTTATTCATAAAAAGAAGAAGGGTTTGAATTCTCAAAATAAAAAAAGTAAATTTGAATTACAGCCCTTGAATAACTTAAATTTCAAAAAAACAACAAAAGAGGCTATCATGACTTCTTTTTCGTGAGGAAAGTGACTTTCTAATTTTTAAGTTTGACATTTACCCCAATAAATTGCACATCATCATAATTGATAATCGTAGAAGACATGTTCTGAAAAATTCTCCAACTCGTCTGAGCCTCAATCTAGACATCGAACCCTAGCTCAGCCCACACTTTTTTGAAGAATCTTGCACCCATGGGCATATGACCTTCCCTTTCCACCGGAGCTTCATGGGCGCTACACCATTCCCTAATCAAAGTAGGTGATCATTCTCCAATCATTAATCATTGTTTCTTCCTTTAATGTGGACGTATTTCACACCATGTTTCAATATCTCCACCATCCACCACCTATTATGATTTTTTTTAGCTCGTAGTGATCACTTGCTAAATAAATAAATAAATAAATCACCTTAAGCTAACCGAATAGCAGAAGCAACAAACATGTTAGCGGTTAAAATTTTTAGAACTCTTTTTTTCTTTTTCTTTTTTGAGAAAGATTACAGAAGATGATAAGGTAACTATTTATCTTGGCATAACAAGAATAAGGTGTGCGTAATTCGTGAAGTTTTGATAAAAAAGAACTAATAAGATAGTTTTAGAATTTTTGTGGAATAGAAACTATAGAAGAGTCAAAGAATAAAACATTGTAAAAATTAAATTTATCAAAAGAAACTTGAAAAGATATTTTTATATTTTTTATTAGAAATTTCCTATGAAAGAATATTTTAAAATACCCAATGAACTTTTTTCTGTATTTTCCTTTAAAGAAAATGTGAACCATTTAATTAATGGGAAGATTGATTGTTTTAAAATTTTCTTGAATAAAGAAGAGTAACCACTCTTTTTGAATTTTTTTATAAAGTATAAATTTTTTTGAATTTTGAATATGTTTAACATCAAACCTGAGGAGGGCGGCTGTTGTATCTCAACCTAAGGGAGGAGAATCAGGTGTGCGTAATTTGTCTAATTTAGTAAAAGTCGTAGAAAAAATATAAACTAGCTAAAACAAAATTCTATTTATTTTTATCTTTTTATAAAATAGTGTGAAAGAAAGTCTTTTTGATTTTCTACTCATGAATCGTTAATTTAAAAGATAAAAGAAAAATTGAAATCTTTTTGGGTTTTTTGTATTTAGAAAAGCTTAAGGTATTCTAAAATAATAAAATCTTTATGATTTTTTTTTCTTGTGAATTATGCAAAAGTAGAAAGACACTTGTAATTTTTGCGATAATAAAAGTTACATCTTTTTGACATTATCATTTTTTTAAAATATAAGATTTTTTTTTGAGTTTTATTTTATGAACCGTACAAAAGAGACCAGTATTTTTTAAAATAAGAATGATAATATCTTTTTAAAATTTTCTTTTTTAAAAAACTGCTAACTTTTATTTTTTTCATTTTCATTTTTTTTAAATTGAGACTGGCAAATGATATCTTTATCCCCCAAGCATATAACAAATAGTCAAATCAGGTCACTATCATAATGCGAGTAAAAATGACCTAAAGACCGACCTAGGCTTGGATTGGCTAAATAGAGTGTTCACGATGGCACATTGTAATGACCCAGTTAGTCATTTTGCTGATCTCTGTCTTGTTCTGGGCTTAGAGATGTTTGTTAGTCGCACCAAGTCATTTATGACTAGTTGGGACCGGTAGCTCGGTACCTTGGTAGCTCATTTACCCGTTATCTCAGTGTTCCTGTTTTGAAGTTTTAGTTTTGAATAGTGGAACTCGAGAGTGAAATTTTAATAAATGCACTCGGAATCAAATCCTGACAGTTCCGTTAGCTTTGGAATGCCAACTTTGATCTAAGTGGACCTTAAGTTCATGTCCCGAGTTTTTCTTTTTAAGTTTGGGCCATTTTGTGGAAATTTAGCCCAGTAGAACCTCATTTTAGATCCTAGGTGGTCTTTTGGTGATCGGAGCATTAGATCGGAATTCTTATGATTCCATCTTCACTGGAATATCAATTTTGGGCTAGTTGATTCACTAGTTCTCTTCCCGGGGTTGCCGTTGTATTTTTTAGGTTATGGGTGGAAGCTGTGTTTTTTGGCCTAAGATGTTGTCTTGGTCAACATTCTTTTAAAACGGCCTCTTATTCCAATTTCGTTTGCTTCATTGAATTCGAAAAGTCATTTCGAATATGCGTGCATAGTTTGTTCACGTAAATTGGACCCCGGCCACTTTTTGGGTGATATTTCGGGCTTTTGCCTTATTGTACATTTCTGTTGTCAAAACTGCATCTGGTGCAGGTGGTTTTCTTCTTCACGATTGCGGAGCCACCTTATGTAATTGTGGTGCTTACTCTGACTGTTCTACGTGATTGCATCCTCCCTTCACGCGATGGTTATGAAGCCTATTCCCCTTATACTTCACGATTATGATCCCCATTCACGCGATCGTGATGCCTGACACATCATCTCATCGCGATCGCGATGCCTTGCCCATGTATCACGATGAATAAATGTCTGGCAGTATATAAATGCCTTCCTCAAAATTTCAGATCATTTCTCTATTTATCCCTTAGTTTTCCTCCGTCCCAACTTCTTTTTTAGTCTAAAATCAAGCTAGGATGAAAGAAAGTCCTCCTCCAGACTCACCCTCACCCTCCCTCTCGCTAGTAAGTTGTTTTCTCTTTGTTATTTCTACAGAGATAGAGGATTTTCACCATTGTTAGCCCTTAATTAGGTCGGTGTCTATCTTCTTTGTTTTCAGTTAGATTATTATCCATTTCTAGTGCTTTGATTGGGTTATTTTCTGTGTTCAGGTGACACATTAGTTCGGGTGCATGTTCTTTCCATTCTAGCTTTTTGTGATTTTGCAACGTTTTGTACTTTTAATCACGCCGCTTTCGGGCTATTTTAGGGACCTTCAGGTGGTTCTTTTGGGCTCAAAATCAAACCACGTATTCCTTGAGCCGAGCCCTTAGCACTCTATTTTTAGTTTAATTCTCCAGGTTAGGGGGGGGGGCGTGGGCCCTTTTTCGACTCGGATGCTAATTTCTATATGGGTCTCATTCTCTATGTTTTAATCCATGGATTCTTAATTTTATAGTTTTAGGTGACTTCAGTTGTGTTTGGAGTTTCGGGTCTAAGGTGCACATATTTCAGAGACTTTCACCGGTGTCTAGTTAGGCTAGGTTTATTTATGTACATTATAGACTGGGCTATTATTTTATGCTCGTGATATAGCCAGTATTGTGGGTTGAGAATTAGGTTGATCGTCATATGTTGTTGACTTGTGATTACCTTATTAGTCTGCGGGTGCCCGTGAAAGGGCATAGAGGGTGAAGGGTTGTATGCCCGGGTCCTGGTCTCACCGCGTGGGGGCCACATACCATGAGAATTATTCGAGTTATCGCGCAACGAGTGTGGTGAGATGAGCTCTTAGGTGGTGGCCTTTGACCGATTTTAGACTCCGGCCAGTTTTTGTTTTCGTTATTATTAGTATTACTGTTGCTATTTTGTGATATGGCATTTATATATTACTGTTTTGGTTGAGTTTAGAACTGATGGGGCATATATCCTACATTTGATTAGAGGCGCGGTCTTACGGGGCGTAGACCCTAAGTTTGGCACTGATGGGGCACATACCTTACATTTGATGAGAGGCGTGGTCCTCCGTGGCGTAGATCCTGAGCTTGATACTGATGGGGTACATACCCTATATTTGATTAAAGGTGCGATCCTCCGAGTCTTAGACCCAGAGTTTGACACTGATGGGGCACATATCCTATATTTGATGAGATGCGTGGTCCTCCAGAGCGTAGACCCTGAGCTTGGTACTGATGGGGCATAAATATTATATTTAATTAGATCCGTGGTCCTCTAGGGCGCGGACCCTGAGTTTTCCACTGTTTGGTCTTAGATCCTTCTCTCGAGTGTGAGGCACGGTCATCTGAGTTAAAGAGACCCCGAGATCAGCACTTATTGAGAGGATAGTGTTGGCATTACATGATACTGCTCTATTTTGCTTTCCTACACCCCCGTGTATTATCTTTATATTATTTGTGCCCACCGAGCTTAAGAGGGGAGTCACGATGGGTTTTATTGTGCTGTTTGTACTTACCGGTGGTATGAGACGCCATGTAGGTTTTGTTGTTTTACTTTTTATTCCTTACTTAGTTCTACCATTTGATCCTTTACTCGTAGTGCAGATATGTATATTGTTAATTGGATCTTGGCTTAGTTGGAGCATAGGTACGTTTTCTTACTGTGATTTCGGGCTTCGGATACTTATCACTCCGAATCGTATGCACCATGTTTTAATTTCAAATAGATCTGTATTTACACTTCTAGTACCTTATCTTTCTGTATGTCTAATAGCCTTACCGTTTTTCTACTATTGTTGCATATGTTTATTTTCTTGCCTTTATTACTTGCATTTTATTTTAGCTAAGTTGGCCTATGATGCATGTTGGGTACCTTGTTTTGTACTCATGCTACACTTCCGTACCATTTTTGTGGTGCAGATACCGACAATAGTTATCGGAGAAACTGTGATTGTGTGGAGTAGACATAGTTGGTTGTGGAGATTAAGGTGAGTTTTATCGTCCGAGCCGACCGTGGTTTCCTTGATTTGGGCCTTCTTCATTCTATCTATAGCAGGACCTATGTTGTATTACTTTTGTAGGAGTCTCTTTGTATTTCTATCTTTTGGATACTCTGAGTAGTAGCTCTTTATGCCATTGATATCAGGTTTTGGATTTGGGTTGTATATATTTTTTTCTGCTTCTATTCTTTTATGTTTCTGGTTATGCTTTTCCGCTTTGCTGGATGATTCGAGTGTTTATAGTCCATTGTGCGTAGCTGTAGGCTATAGTGTTAGACTTGTCTACTGGAGGGTTGTATACGTCATCATGACCTGAATTTTTGGATCGTGACACATAGTTGATAGTGGTTGCTCTAGTTGCCTTCTCACTCCACACATTACCTCTCCTAAAAGTTTGAATGATTTATTAAAAAGGTCGTGTATGTGTAAAACTTAATCCGAGACTTGTTGAAGGAGGAAATGACTTAAGGTATGTACATGAATGAAAGATGTCAAAGTGGTAACATATATATCAAAGCGATAAACAGGTAACACACGAACAATTAACAAAATAAAAAATAAACAAGTATGCAAATAAGGTGTCTATACAAAGGTTTTCAAATAATCCAATATAAATCAATTTTTCAAAGATCGATTTCTAAAATTCCCAGCCAAGTCATTACTGTCACCCCTCCCCCCTTCCGTTGTGTACCCGATAGAAAAAATATTTACATTTTAAGTTTCAAAAGGGGTTTTTATTATTGAATGTGACAAAAAAGTATTTCAAAAGAAATTTATTTAAGAAAAAGAGTCACCACATGACTTGAGTTCTAGTGTGCCAAATCACCAATTAAAACCTGTTTTTAAAATGATTTTGACTCTAACTGACAAGCAACAAAAATTTTGATTAGTGAATTATGTTGATCGAGGAAAAGGTGTAAGAAATCCTCAATCTCGTAATTTTAGCACCATTTCTTTAATCGATTAGTACTGATTCAAATATAAATTATATTTTGTAGATTTAAATAACACATAAGAAAACACACATAAAAGTGTTCAAATAATGTCTTAATTATGCAGTCAAAAAGAAAAAGGAAAAATATGAAAAACTAAACCTATCTAACCTACACTAAACTATCTATGCTTCCATCGACATCTTAAATCTTCTTTCACAAATGACCTTCTTTTACAAAGTACTTCAGAGAATTCTCCGAAAATGAATACATATTTGAAAGTAAAATAAAATTACACATAAATAATTAAACGAGCCTAAATTTGCCTACCAACCTAAAATAATATTTTATTAACAAGATACATTAAATAAGAAAAAGATTAAGAAATTAAACAGAAAATAACGAGAAAGCAGTAAAATAAATAAACAAGTAATTTTAATAAACGCTCGGTGCGCTTACACTAAATCATGCTCACCCTGACTACCGTCCGGAGTATACCAACGAAAACAAGTGTAGAAAGTAACATACACATGAACATCGAGGAATCATAAAACCCTAGGTAATAATTTAAAACCAAACCTAACCTGGCCATCATGCCATAACATCTTATGAACCGGCATCTCGTGCCAAAATATCATAAACCGGCATCTTGTGCCAAAACATCAGAATTACTAGTAGTATCACCTATGGTATAATATGTCCAAAGCTGTACTCACTGCCGTAGCAACCTAACGGTCTCAAGTCCTAGCGCTGTACTTACTGCCTAAAGAAACCGAACTCAAGTGCCAGCATTTAGTAATAAAAACATGAATATCATTAAGTCCCGGTGCCAATAATAAATCCTGGACTAAATAAGTACAAATCATATACCGGGTGCTCGATACCAAGTCGAGACTAAATCAGTAAAACCA
>JBDJHY010135341.1:0-13401 GCA_039654485.1 Withania somnifera
GGGTTGAGAAACAATAGAGAGATTTTTTCTAACTCAAAGTAGTGTAGAGTTAAGAGACTTGGAGGTAGTTTCTAGCTCTATTGTAAAGGGTAGTTCTTAGTCAAGAAATTCTAAGAGTTCTCATTGAACTAGAAAGTGAATTGTGTTAGTGAAAAAGCCTAAGTTGATGAACTTAGGTAGTGGAGGTAGGCAAGAGTTAGCCGAACCACTATAAATCTCTTGTGCTCTTTATTTCCCTTTTAATTGCTTTCTTCCATTCTGTAAAAGGTGTTGAAAAACCCATCACACTATTCAACCCACCCCTTCTAGTGTTTGTTTAATCCTCCAACATAATGTACCAGTCATAGTGGCATCTGAAGCCTCAATAGTTGTTCTGTCTGGTATAGCATAAAGTTGATGATAGCTCTAGATCACCTCCTATACTCCCAGTTCCACCCCTATAGCCTCCGCCCCTAGCTACCCAAGATATTGTATGGCCACCTCTAGCCTGTGGTACTTCTTGAACTGGATGAGAAAGTATATTGGCTTTTTAGGTATCCTCCACCCGGAGCATCTATGGCTATGTGATCGATATTACTACAAATAAAAGACAGTCTTGGTTTGTTGACTCTAATCCCACGGAGAAATATCTAGCATAATGTCCATGTTCACCACAGTGGAAACACTCACCTCGACCCCTGGTATCGCTACTAAAAGCCTTAACACGACCATGAGAACCTGAATCTAAGCCCCTTCTAGGCTAACACCCTATCCCATGTATGAAGTCCGGAGTGAGGCCTGATACTGTCGACTAGAATGAACTCTTCTACATAATCTTTACCTGTGGACCGAGAACCTAATTAACTGCCCTGGTGGTACTATCTCTTCTTATTTCCCCCTTGAGCCTCGCAAGCTAGAATCTCCATACTATGGGTATAATTTACAACATACATGAATGACTTTTTCAAAACCAATATCCACTCTACTTTACCACAAAGGTATAAGCTTAACCATACTCAAAGCGATGGATCCACTCCTTCTCCTAATGCAATAACTCTCCAACATGTCTATAAACCTTAATAAACTAGTCCTCGTACTCTACAACTATTATGGTAACCTACTGTAGGCTTGTAATATGAGCCCACCACAAATCTTGTGCACTCCTGGGCACGTACTTGGACATAAAGGCCTCTTTGAGCTATCCCAAGTAAGTGGAGTTGAACAAAGTAGCTTGTAATCTCTGTACACTGTCCACTAATTACTAGTAGCAACATCAAGAAAATATACAGTAAATTCAAACCCGTGTGTTTCCAACATCTCTAAGTTCCTCAACCGCTCCTTATATGTAGCTATAGATTCATGGGGGTCCTGCCCCTCTACTCTGGAGAACCTAGCTGGTGCTATCCGGAGGAAATGATCCAACTTCTTCCTTACCTCAGAGGCTTGAATGATTTGATTGGGTGTCATAGTGAATTGAGGAATGGTATGAACTGGTTGCATAGGTTCTATAGGCAGGTACCAAAAGGGTTGTAGATACCACGGAAGGCGGGCATCCTGCGACTCCCTAAGCTAATAACTAGTATAAATTTGTCGGTATCACATTGAATACCTATAATATCTTCCATAATATCTTCTGGATCACAGTTGGAGGTGGTTGTGTGAACAAAACAACCAAAGAGCCAATGTGACCTCCCTCGAAGGCTCGTATGGTACAAACAATGCAAAGAGATGAATAGAAGGGGGTAAAGTTAAATAAGAAAACAAAAGAATCTAAGCTTAACCGAGGAGGTCCCACCTTTGAACAATAAGTCTCAGTCCAATATAGGAGATCCCACCTCCTTATAACAGAACTCACGAGGCTCGGGAGGTCCTATCTCTACCTAGTAGCTCTTATCTAAGCATGAGATTTCCTACCTCTAATACAATACTTTACCGCTGAATGCGGGAGGTCCTACCTCCAATACTAGCTCTTAGCTCAAAAAGAGAGGTCCTACTTTTGAATATAACTGACAGTGGTACATATAGGTACGTAAAAGATTTACTCTAGTCATAATTATGAAAATAGTTCCACACCGCATTGCGGTTGTGGAGGTTAAGTCATAAAAGCTCTTTCAATTTATCCATAGTTTAAAAATCCAATTTTTACCCTTATTAAGTTATTACCACATTAAACCAACACCTGATCCCACTTGCTATTCGAGATATTAACTCAATCCATAATACGGTGCAACACAATGACATATAAAGTGCACAGTCTAGGATTATCCCAAATCCACCAAATAATAACACACCTCGCACAAGATAATAATAAGCCACAACATAACCACTAGGGTTCAAGGCTTCCCTCATCCCTCTACATCCCTTTACGGAACCCCTGGAGCAAATAAAAATAAGGAAAATAACAACGAGAGTAGGTAACCAACCTATAAACCATCCCACACATCTGGAAAAAACATACAATATCGTAAAAACTCTGTCTAAAGAAAGGTAATCCTATCCTACCTAGATGGCAGCACAAGTTAGCAAAAGCAATGAGAAAAGCTCAAACCTCCTCGAAATCGTTGGAACCAGCTCAAAACTCTCTAGAACACTCTACATGGGTAAAGAGAAGAAGAATGATACCTATTTTTCCAAGTGAAATTTGGGTTGAAAAAGGGTTCTAAAAATGGGCCCATGTGCCCCGCAGCTTGAAAATAAAACTAAAATAAATAGGAGGTAGAACTCAAGTCAACAAAAATATGGTTTGCATATAAGCTTAATATGACCCAAAATAGGTCCTCAAAAGGCCAAGAGAAGTCATACAAAATGAATAAAATCTAATAAAAGGGACATATTGAAATTAGCTAAAATTTTCGATGAAGAATGAGAATCCCACAAAGACTATTAGGCTCCCAGCAACATAACTACATAGGAAAAATAAGAAAATGATAAGTTTGTTGCCAAGAATTCAAAGTAGGAAATATTTAAATGGCTGAAAATTAGAGGAAACTAGTTTATATACAACTGGGCGAAACTCAGCCCCATGGTGATAAATAAAGAAAAAGAGCATTGCTGTGATCACATCACCATAACATGATCACTCTAAAGGATAGGAAATAATAATAACATCGGTCACTCTCCTAGAGCACTGACGGTGTAAATTCAGGAGAACTCAGTCGTATGGTGAGCACTCCATCAACATGATTGCTTTGAGCAACTATTTCTGTAGAAAAATATACAACAACTGATATTCCAAAACAAGGGCTCCAAATAAAATAGAGTCCAACATCAACAAACCAAATATGTTACTTGCATGAATAACATATTCCAGGATTAATGGAATCCACAAAGCTACCAACAGAGGTTGTTTGGGCAGATAAGACCCCAAACAAAGCTGAACCAAAACCACAAACTTTCTAACTTTCCATACAGACCCTCAAAATGATCTCGGACACTAAGGAAGTACATTAATGACCCAAGTAGAAAAAAATCAACATTTTAAAGATGATGTAAGCATATGAATCCTAATCCTTCTCAAATCATCCAAAGCCATCCTGGGTTCCAGATGAGCTCACTCCCTACCGACATATTCATCTTGGGGTGCTGAGGTCTTAACTAAGTTGTATGTTCTCAATGTGGTTAGACTTCATAGGGTGCTAGTATATTATATCTGATAAGGGAACATAGTTTACCTCACAAATTTAGAGGTAGTGCAGAGGGAGATGAGTATAGAGGTTGCCTTGAGTACAATATTTTACTCTCAGACCAACGGGCAGTCCAAAAAGACTATTCAATTACTTTAATATATACTACATACCTATGCCTTTGATTTTTTATAGTAATTGGGATATAAATTTGGTGTTAGTATAGTTCTTGTGTAGTAACATTTATCATTCCAGCATTCAGATTGAATAATTTAAGGCCTTGTATTGTAGGCATTATAGATCACTCGTTAGTTGGTTTTGTGGCAAAGAGGCTTCACCCGAGAATTCTGATTGGCTTTGAGATAATGTGGATAGGGTCAAAGTTATTCAGGATTGGATTTATCAACACAGATTAGGCAGAGGTCCTCGCCGATCATAGGCTTTGGCCCCCTAGAGTTTTGTGTTTGTGGGTCTTTCTCCGTGCATCGCCCATGAAGGGAGTTATGAGATTTGGTAGGCAGTGTAAGAATGGACCCATAATTCACTCGAAAGTTCCACTATTTCAATGTTAAGCCTTTAAAAAATATAAATTAAGATAAAAAGTTATGATTTGTCATGGGATTGAACGACTAATGCTAGCAAGTCATAAATGATTTGGAGCAGCTAATAGAAAGTCTCTAAATGTAGAAAAAGCTAAAAAGAAAGTAAATGACCACACAGGTCATTACAATATCCACCATTAAAAAGGATTTTCATCCTCAAAAGTCAAGGAAAGAGTAGAACATGAAAGCTCGCACCCGCATATCACTCTATGTCTCCCAGGTAGACTCTTAGACTGATAAATGTGCCCAACGACATTCACAACCAAGATGTCTCTAAATATGAGATGCCTCACATCTATGTATATAATGTCCTCAGGCTCCTCAATGTAGGTTAGCTGGTTATCTATCTGTACTGTCTCTCAACGAAGTATATGGGATGGGTCATAGATATACCGGTGAAGCATATACACATGGATAGTAGCTAACTCTGTAGGTAGGGTATGTATGTAGGCAACATCTCCAACCCATGACTTTTATTTTATTTGTGAAAAGCAAGATAGGACCTTGCATATGTCAATTGATTATAGACAAATAAATAAGGTTACCATTAAAAAAGGTATCCTCTGCCCCGTATTGATGATATCCTTATCCATCTTTAGGGTGCTTCAATGTTTTATAAAATTCACTTTAGATCAGGGTATCACCAATTGAGGATTTGAGATGATGACATTTGAGGATTTCTTTTGGACTAAATATGGGTATTATAAGTGCATAGTCATGTCGTTTGTGTTGAATAATGCCCCAGAAGATTTTATGGATCTCATGACTCGTGTTTTAAGCTTGTACTTGGATTCTTCTATAATAGTCTTCATCGATGACAACTTGGTTTACTCACGGATTCTAGAGCAGCATGAGGAGCACTTAAGGATTGTACTCTAGACTTTGAAGACTGAGCATCTTCAGGCTAAGTTCTTGAAGTGAAATTTTGGTTGGATTTAGTGGTATTTTTGGTTTATGTTGTATCTGTAGTTGATATTAGTGTGGATCCCATGAATATTGTTGTAGTTCATGATTGTACTTGGCCTACTACTCCTACTGAGGTGCACATCTTTGTTGGGTTGACCAGTTACTATAGACGATTTATGCAGGACTACTCTTCAATATCATCTTCTTTGAGTAGACTGACCTATAAAGATATTCCTTTTTAGTGGTCTGAGGAGTTTGAGTCCGATTTTATGAGGCTCAAAGAGTTCACTTCTACTCCAATATCAAAACTTACAATCGAGGGCTAGATTTATACCATTTATTTGATGCTTATGGTATCAGTTTAGGTTACGTGTCAATGAAATAGGGTAGTGTTATTGCTTAGGCTTCACGGTAGCTGAAGGCTCATGAGAGCAACTACCCCACCCATGAATTGGAGTTGGTGACGGTAGTCTTTGTTCTTAAGGTTTATAGGCACTATCTTTATAGGGTTCCTAGTTAAATTTTCAACTACCATCGCAACTTATAGTATATCTTAAGACAGAGGGATATTAATTTGAGATAGAGAAGGCAGATTAAGCTTTTGAAGGATTATGAAATTATTACCTTAGACCATACGAGCAAGGCTAATATGGTTGCATGTGCCTTGAGACAAAAACCGATTAGCATGGGTATATTGGATTCCTTATCAGTTTTAAAGGGATCATTATCCTTGGATGTCTAGTCATTGGATAACCTCTTGGTTATATTGGATATTTCTAACTCGAGTAAAGTTCTTCCCCATGCTGAGGCCAGACCCATCCTTTTTTATAAGATTTGGAAAAGATAATATGAGGATGAATCCTTTTCTTAATATGTAGGAGTTGGTTTTATGGATGTCTATAGTAGTGCTACTATTGACTCTGATGGCATGTTATGGGTTGACAATCTTATATGTGTTCTAAGGGTTGGTGATTCGATTCATACTATTCTTTATGAGGCACACTTCTCTAGATACTCCATCCACCCGGGAATAATAAAGATGTACAGAGGTCTCAAACAACAGTATTGGTGGTGGCATATGAGATGTGATGTTATAGAGTTTTTTCTCAATTTTTCAGCAGGTAATGTTCGAGCACCAGAGACCTGGTGGTGAGTTTTAGTGACTCCTTATTCCTGAGGGGAAGTGTGAGAGGATCACTATGGACTTCATCTCTGGAATTTCCTTTACTTCTAAAGGGTATGATTGCATTTGGTTCATTGTGGAATGATTGGCCAAGTATTTTCATTTTTTACCTACTTCATACTCCTGGGGCACAGAGAGTTTGGCTAGTTTGTATGTTCATGAGATTTTTTGGTTTCATAGGGTGTTAGTTTCTACTATCTCAAAGAGAGGGAAATAATTCACTTCACTATTTTTGTGGAACATTCCGATAGAGATGGTTACCGAGGTAGCCTTGAAAACTTCTTTCCACCCTCAGATAGATAGTCAGTCCGAATGGAATATCCAGGTTCTCTAAGATATGTTTCTTTCTTGTATTTTAAATTTTGTTGTAGTTGGGATAATAATTTGTCCTTGGAAGAGTTCTCTTATAATAAAATCTACTACTCCAGCATCCATATGAGACCATTTGAGGGATTATATGGTAGGCATTCCTGATTGTTCGTTGGTTATTTTAGTAGTGTTGAGGTTTATCCCCAAACTTCATATTTTCTTCGTGATTCTACATAGAAGGTTAGAGTTATCCACAGTATATTACGAATAACATAAAGAAGAAAGAAGATCTACGTGGACCATAAAGTTTGACCTATGGAGTTTTGTGCTGGTGACATAGTTTTCTTGCAGGTATTGCCTATGAAGGGTGTTATGAGGTTTGGTATAAGGGTAAATCTTAGCCCTTTGTTCCTCGGGACATATTATATCATTGAGAGAGTTGGTGAAGTTGAATAAATATTATCCCTACCTCTAGAGTTAGCCACAGTTCACCCAATTTTTTTATGTCTTGATGCTCCACTGATGTGTGATAAACCTTTCATGTGTGCTTTCCCATGACTTGATACAGTTGGATAATAAATCATTTGAATTATGTACAGCCTATTAAAAATAGATATGTAAGAAGACTTAGGTCTAGTGAGATTCCTGTTGTGAAGGTTTAATGGGCTCATCGAGAAGTCAAGGAGTATATCTAGGAGACAAAGAGAGATATAGGGGCCCAGTATCCTTATCTATTTTAGCCCTCAGGTATTTCCTTCTTTTTGACTTTTGCTAATAAAAGTACTTTTAGTAGTGGATGTTGTAATGACCCTCGAGGTTATTCTCTTATTTTAGTATTTTTTTTTCTATGTTTAGAGTGTTCTAATAGCTATCCCAAGTCATTTATAACTTATTGAGGTCGACTGCTCGGCTCCTTGGTTGTTATATAGCTCATTATCTTAATTTCTCTATTCTAGAGTCTAACTTCAGAATAATGAAGCTTGAGAGTGATCTCCTAGAAAATGTGCTCCAATCAGATTTCAGCAGTTCCATTAGCTCCAGAATGCAAACTTTGCTAGTAGGATTGTTAGTTCATGTCCCCGAGTCTTCTTTCTTATTTTGAGCTTGTTTTGGAAATTCGGTTCATATGGAGTTAAGTTAACCTGGGATAACTTCTAGTGATTGGAGGGCTGAAACATAAATCTAAAACTTTTATCAAATTTAGAATGTTAACTTTAGCTAGTAGGGTTATTGGTACGCTTCTTGATGCAATCGCACTCATTTTATATGTCGATTGGCATTAAATTTTTATTGGTTCTTTTGGTTCCTTCTAATCCATCCTCTATTCTTTGCAAACAATCTTATGTGTTCATTCCATTAGTTTCTGTAACTCTAAAATATCATTTTCATGCAATTCTCATATTTGGTTTATCAAAATTGGACTCTTTTCCATTTCAGTCCCCTTTTGAAGCAATTTAGATTTGCCGTTGAAAATCTTAGGCTTGGTCGATTTATCGATTTTAACCGATAAATCGGCTATGGCTGAAAAAACAATGGTTGATATATTGGCCATTTGACTAACAAATAGGCCATGGACGATAAATCAACCCCTTTGTCCAATAAATCGGTCACCTTTTGTCTATATATATTTCTATCCTTATTTCAAAACAACATGTTCTACTTTTTTCCTCTAACTTCTTTCTTTTGTTCTTGAGATAGAATTAAAACTCATTGTTGTGGATTGTGAGTGTGGCTTCGTGGGAGCATTACAGGCCATATTTAGTCAATTTTTTATATTGCACAAATTCCTTTAATTTAACATTCTTGAAAGCTTTTGAAATCTTTTCAATATATAAACTTTGCCAACTCTTTTCTTCTTCATCTTTCTTTGAATTGATCCTACTTTTGTACCACACAATCCTTAAGTCGGGCTATACGCGTTGGTGAATTTTATTTTATTTTGGGCTATGGGTCCCACAAGCACTTTTTAGCCTGGATTCCAACCCTGATATTTTTATAACAATATGGTTCTTATTTTACTCATGTTGATATATGGATTATTATTTTTCTAGTTTAGTACGTTTATGAGCTTGTTTGTAGTTTTTAGGCTTTGGGTTTTCTTCTCGAGATCTTGTTTGGTGCCCGGATAGGCTACAAATTACTTTATTTAGACTAGGTATTAGTTATGCATATTTATTGCAAAAATGGCTAGCTCAAGGTTAATTTTCTAGGATGATTCTTCGCACTGATATTATTTTCACCAGTTACCTCATGTTAAGTAAATTTCACTTATTTTTCCATCTCCTTACTGTGTAGTATCCTTCACACATATTTTACATGAGGTTCTGGACCATAGTATGGTTGGAGAGTGTAATATCTTAGTTGTTGAGCTTATCAACGATCCCCTGATTTTAGTTGCTAGCCTAATAGCCGAACTAATCTGTTGTTATGTTGTTTTTTGAGCATTCATTGTTAACTAGGTTTTCATCATACTAATATCTTGAAGACTTTTTCCTACTGATATGTACCCTTTCGACGACCATTCTGTGGTATAGAGCTATTTTCCTAACCATAACCAACTTATCTAACTAGAAAACTGGATTTAAATACCTTATGCATACCTTCCACAACAGTTGGATAGCATGGGGTTATTTTATCAATAATAACCTTATTTTGTGAACTTCACGAGGTTTCATATTTTTCCTTTGTGAAGGCATTTGAGTTTTATTGACATATCCTATAAGGGACAAGCCCAAGTATTTTCATGCTTGCTCTATTGTTCTTTCCCTTGAGATGGATACTTCAAGGTTTTTTTTTTCATGTGGGATTGGATCCCTCCACGGGACCTGCCATCATGGGTGCCTTTATGTGGGACGTTATACACAGCCCGGGGAGGGGTATACAGGAGGAGTGGTATAGGGAGATGTCTCTCGTGGGTCTCTCTTATTTTTGGAATATCCCAGGGAGGGTGTGTGATGGCACTTGGTTTACTTTGCTTAGCACCCCTATGGATTGCATCCTTCACACTTGTTTGTTCCCTCCAAGATTATGAGGGAAGTCATGCATGGGTTCCTTGGATAAATGTGTGTACCTGTCGGGGGCGGGGTGTCAGTTAGGTTTTGTTTGCCTAGTTAGCTTATTATTTGTCCCACTGGTAGTATAGGATTACATGCAGGGTATTACTTTCTATCTTCCTGTGCTTGTTACTTTTTATACACCTTATCTCTTGCTAGTGTTATTTCCTTACCTTCTATGGCTCTTATTTGCTTCATTATACTTTATTCTTGTTATTATTGCACTGGAACTCCAGGTACATGTGATGTGGACCTTCTCTTGTTAGTGCTTAGACTTTCTACCACTTGTACATTAGTTGGATGACCCTTTTACCATGATTACTTGTAGAAGTTTCTTTCACTCCTTCCTGCTCTATATATGTGTGTTATTGTCTTATCTTGATTATTTTATATCTTTACCTTATTTATGTTTTCTTTTTCCCAATCATCCTATAATACCTACTAGGTACTCATCATTTGGTACTCATGCTGCACTTTTGCATCTCTGTTGTGATGCAAATCCCGGTACGAGTTATCAGGACGTGATGGTCGTGCAGGCTAGGTTGGAGCTTGACTTCAAAGACATGGTGAGCACTTGACGTTTAGGTCATCTAGGTCTTCTTCTGATGTTCAGTTGTCCTTATATTTTTATAAGGATAATTATTTTGTACCTTTTTCCCCTTTGGGTTGTACCTATCAAGTTACTTTGTTGTATAGATACTCTACAACTATGATACTAGGTTTGGGGTTTTTATGTATATATTATCATTTTGTTCCCTATTCTGTTCTAAATTGTACTTCTTTTCTTCTCTTCTTCTCTTTTTTGTTGTTCTTGTTGCTTGTTTTGTATTAACCCAGTGCCTAACACTCCGAGTTAGGATTTAGGCTTGTCTACTGGTGGGATGTAGACGCCCTCAAAACTCGATTTTTGGGTCGTGACATATGCATGGAGTATGTAGGGTATTGAAACTCCCAAATAATGTAAAATGTAAGTTTTAAAGTAAGAAGATGACTAAAAATATTTTAACTAACTTTCATGTTTTACTGAGTTCTTTAATTCTTGAGAAGTGATATTTTAGTGATTTTTACTTATATTATTAGAAGGTTTACTTTTATATTATAAAATATTTGTTTTTTGTAATAGTGCATGTTGAGATTTTTAACTCAGGGTCAGACTTACAGTATTCTTAACCAAAAGAATGAGCAATTTTACTCTATTTATGAGTCGCTTATTTATGATGAGTTTAAAGTTTCTTTTAATAGTTGAAATTTTTAGTATATCCATCTATTTGGTTCGCATAGTAATACACATCTTGAGTTGTGTCAGCATTGTAGTGTTCCGTATGAAGGGTGCCAACATCTTAGTGTTAAGTATAAAGTATGTCAGCATGGTGGTAGTGTTCATCTTAAGTCAATATGGCAGTGGTCAGTCATATTGTGTCAGTATAATATAGAATTGAAATTAACTAACAAATGATATTATAGAATATTGTTTCTTCTGGACGTTGAGAGTTAGAGTCAGAACAAGAGTTGTTCATGCATTGCATACCTGAGTTCATAGTTTAGATATTATTGTTGAGCATATTTCCATAACCTGTTTATGTTACCTACCTATGTACTCGGTATATTCTATGTAATGACTGCATACTTAGTGTTGCATGTTATATATCTCGCAGGTCAGGCCATCTATCTGAACTTTTGTTGTTGACTTGATTTGTAATCCTAAGGAGAAGAATAAATTGGTGATTTCCAATATGTCTCGAGAACCATAGTTCAAGTTATTTTATTCTTTCACTTTTATTAGAGCTGAGACATTAAGAGATATTCATTTCATTCTATTTAAGGCTAGCTAGAGCTTTGTTCTAGTATTTGATAGTTAGCTTATAGACATTGATGTAGTAGTTTGAGTCAAAGTTTTTATTACTTATTTTTGTTTTTATGATTGACTCTTGAGAATTTTACCATTTATTTACTTTATTTAAATTTCTTCCACTGAGCATTGAGTGAGTAAAGTTGTGCATGATCCAATGGGTTCGTCTGGAGTTGCTTGGTGGATATGGATGTCAGGTCATGTCCAGGGGGTGATCTCGGGGTGTGAAAGATAGTATGTTAAACAAATGGCTAGTTGTATTAATACTAAAAATGGATACTTTGGCAGATATATGAAAAATAGACAGACTTGTGTCATTTTTCGTATTTAGAGGCATCCTTATGTATGCCTATGACACTGTATCTCTGATTTTTTTATTTCAATCTTGATTTTATTTTGAATAGGAGTTTACTTCAAGATATATTTTGACTTACCTAACTATGTTCTTTGGTGGACTATGAGAAAGATTCAAAATATATGAGATACAATGTACTTGATTATATCCTCTGATGGCCTGCGTAAAAGATCTGGAATAGATGAGATATGATGTACTTGATTATTTCCCCTGATTGGCTACAGACAAGATTCAAAGTGAAGGAGATACAATTACTTGATATACTCTTTCATGACCATAGTAAAGGAACTGTATTGAGTTTCTCAATGGAATACGAGTAGGATACAAAGATTGTACATGTACCTTGTGAGTCCCTTATGTATCACAACTAGCTAACAATAAGCAACCAATGTGTATAGATAGTACATACATTCATCATCTCATTGTTTACATTGCATTTGATTTGCAATTTGATATTGACTTGTATTTGTTGTTATTGATGTTGCACTTGTCTTGATTTAGTTGACTGATTAGTCGTGGATTTAAAAATTTATTAGAAGTGATGTTGTTAGATTAAAACTTATTACTATTTGAGCTTCTTTTCCTATTTTGAATTGATTGATTCTTAGAGGTTAATAGTTTATGTAAGTATTATTGTTGCATTTATGGATATCTACATAGGATGTTCTGAATTATCTATATGTCAAGGTCGGTACTTCCTTTGTGCAAGTGATTTTGGTGTCTTTAGGTTGTAAAGTTGTTTGAAGGTCCTTATCATTACTTGAAATTAGGGCCAGTCAAGGATTTTGTTGATTACACATAAATTTCATACTCGCTCTTATTGTTTTTACATATTTTTGTACAGGTTCAGGACTAAGCTCTTCTTGATATCCTTCATTAGCAGAGTTCGATACTTTCTGAAGCTTGATGAGGTAGTTGCTCATTTGTTGGACAGTGCCTTCAGACTATCTTTATATTTTGTTTTTATTTTGATTTTAGACTGTTTAGTGTGACATTATATTCATACTTCAGAGACTTATACTAGTAACAATCAAATTTTGAAAGTTTATTTATTCACCCCCATTTTTTCCTTCTCGACTGATCTATTTCATTTGTTTCTATTTTATTTTTGGGGGATTGACTTACATATCGTGCGGGTTGAGATTGGTTCAATCAAAGTTGAGTTTTGGATCGTGAGTTAGAGTTTCTATAAATTTAATTTTTTTAATAACTAAAAAGACTTGAAGTATTAAAAGAAGGTCTTGTACTAAATGTAACTATATAAGTGATCAACTAAGATAATAATTAATGATATTCAAAGTTAAAAGACTTAACATTTAGTTAAATTAAACACAAATGATACGAAATTTGTATATATTAGAAGAGAGCATAATTTACACAATGACCTTTTAGGAATGTTCTGTTTTAATTAATCCTCTATTATAACATGTCACGACTCAAAAATCGAGTTTTTATGGCGTTTACATATCACCTGTAGACAAGCCTAACTATGGTCCAGAGCAAGTAGCGGTGTGCCAGTACCAAGAACCCAAAAGAAAAAGG
>JBDJHY010135351.1:0-10809 GCA_039654485.1 Withania somnifera
CATTGTATTTCGGAGACCTTTGGATATTGTATATTTTCCATCCTTGCTGATCTATATTAGTGGTTCATTTGACATTGGGTCTTGGATGTATTATGTAATTCTTTATTATCTTTACTATGTCTTTTCATATTCATCCGCATTAATTGTAGTAGTCTTCCGCTTCGGCTACAGACTACAGGGTTTGGTTCTTCTACTGGTGGTATAGTAGGTGCCAACATGACCTGTGCAATCAGGTCGTGACATATATAGATCATCCAAAGACAACTTGATTATTTTAGGTAACATATAGCTGGTTTTTAACTAAAATAGAGAGGTATATTGCATATGGATATTGTAGGTTTTCTAGAGTTCTTCTTACTTAAGATTTGTTAGGTTGATTTGTTTTATTTCTTAAGGGACACGAAAAAATTCTAGGTTGAGAGTGTTGATGTGCGGCGAGTTTATGGAACTTTCAATGCTTAAAATAAGTGATTCTTGAATGTTCTTGGGTATGTATATGTGGATATGATGTGCTCTTGCTATTTTTTTCAGGGAGATAATGTATAGAGTCAATGTTTTTTTAATTTTGTATACTTTGATGACTACTAAAGTTCACCAGCAATAATATGGGCCATGAAATCAATACCACTTACCATACTACATGCTATATTGAATAAGACCTAAAATTGTGCAAAAATAGGGTATGAACCATAATGTGAAGACTATGGGTCATGAGTTATGATGGTAATGTAAATTCCAAAAACCATGACTTTGAATCTCAACAGAACTTCCTATAGTACGATCCCATAGTGTTAACTTCACCCGAGGTTAGTAGGTAAGATCCTGAAGTATGTAAAATCTAGAGGAGTGTTCTATAGAGGATTTTATGGATCATGATCTTGAGTGTACGAGTTTTACTATTGCCCGTACTGTGGAACCTGAAGGTGGTTAGCCCATTTATAGGGTACGAGATGCAATTGCTTGACGACATCAAATTTCACTTTTTATAGGATTTGATTTGTAATGACCTTTCCGGTCATTTCCGTATTTTTCACATTTTCTTGCATCTTATAGCTTTCCTGTAGAGTCCCTAAGTCATTTGTGACTTATCAGGGACGGTGGTTCAGTTCCTGGGTCATTCGTTTGGTTGTTATGTTTGTTTCTTAGTTTTAAAGCTTTAACTTTTGGTATCATTGACTCCGATCAACATTCCTCGAAAACAATCTCAAAGTTGAGTTTCGGCAATTTCTTATCTCCAAAAAATAGAGTTTTCTCTAAATAAGCTCTTGGTTTGTGTTCGGAAGCCTTCGTTGCAATTTTATCTCATTTTGCATATTTTATGAGCTTTCTAGTTCATGAGTGGAGCTTGGTTGGTCATTTTATGATCCAAGCCTCAGATTGGAAATCCTATTATGCCATTAGCTCTGGAAGTCAAGTTTGGGTTGGGTGAAGTGTTCGTTCTATTCTCGGGATAGCCAAACTCATTTCTAGTACTCAGTTGGAATTTATATAATTTATGATGAGGGTTTACTTTAGTTAATATTTTATCGAAAAGATCTGGATCAAAATTTCATCTGCACCATTGAATTTAGAATGCCATTTCCATGTAATTTACAAATTTGGTTTGGTTTCATCACATAACGAATGTATCGCGAATCATCATCCGAACTTTCAACTTCTAGATGAAATTCTTGAAGTCAACTAGTGCAACATTTCATCATCGTAAATCATGATCCCCTTGGTCACAATTACGTAGTGTTATTCTGTAGACCTTTACAATTGCAATAGGTTCCTCGCGATCGCAATAGGTTAACCAAAACCATTGACCCATATTTGCTTTTTTGCTATCGTGGATCCCTCGACGCGATCTCCATACTCAAATTTTTTCTTTCTTTACCATCGCACCCCACCTTGCATATCGTGATGCCCTTTCTCTATTTACTATTCATATTCAAAGTGAAAAATGTCGCGATCATGATGCACTGTTCACCTGGCAGTATATAAACTCTACAACCCCTAATTTCATCCATTTTTGTCATTTCTTTTTCTTCAGAAACATATAAAACCTACATTATAATCCTTTGGTTTTTGTATGAGTGATTCGGTGACGTTGGAAACTTAATTTCTTCGATTGCCCATCAATTATTGGTAAGTTTCCACTTTAATTTCATCAAATTTCACCCAAATTTCTCCAAAATTTTGAAGTTTGTTCTTCACTTTATTTTATCATTTCAAGATTATTTCTTGCTCGTCTTAGCTCCAAATTTTGGTTATGTGTTCCCTATAATGTCAGAAATATTTTTATACCTTTTGTTTGGAGTTTTGGGTTCACTATCCCATAGGCCTGTTTTGACCCATATTTTGACCTCAGCTATTTCCATAGCTTTATGGGTATCGTTGGACTTGTATTAATGTATAGATTATTATTTTTCTAGTTTTGTGATCGTTCAATCTCATATGCATATTTTTGGAGTTTTGGATCAGTCCGGATATTTTTTATGTTGTATTTACGAGCTTGTCTTCAGAGAATAGGTAGATTATGACTTATGATCTTAGTCCTAGCATATATGGGAAGTAATAGTACTATTTATCTTCCTTAGGCTGGGAATTTTAGGTTGGTACCATTGACTCTATCCACTTCTTTAGTCGGTTCTTTATTGCTTATTGGTGTTGTATATTGATCATAGATTACCCTGCGGCCCTGAGTGGTATCCACTGACTTTGGAACATACTATAGTGGGATTATTGGGAAATTATGTGAGTCCCGGACATTAATTTGGCATTTTATGCTTCTTGTAGTAATTTTGAGCTTGTATAGGGTAGGCAGGACATCCTATGATCCTTGACTGTGATATTGATCATACCATTCATAAATATCATCATCGTGTTATAGAGATTTTATGCAGTTTCCACTATTTATGGACAAGAGCCCAGTATTGATAATTATTTAACCTTGCATGGCCTTGTCTATCCCTTTTTTAGATATTTATTAGCCTTAAGGGCCTAATTTCATATAATGATGACTTGCATTATTTTGAGATTTTGATAATGAAAATTAACCACATATATTTTGATAAGATCATAGAGATTTTAATGTTACTAGATAATCCTGATATAAAATTATTTTTTAAGCGTACTTTTTACTATTATACATTATTTTATGATTTTCTTAGACCATTCTAAGATCCGATTGTCGATTGGGCACTCGATACTATTATTTTCTACTATTTTAGTCTAGGAGCCAAAACCTGGCACTGGGTACATAAACTTGATGCTTCCCTACCATGGACCCTATCATCTCGGGCCAAGTACATAGTCGATTGGGGGAGGGGTATATGCTAAGTAGTAGGTATATAGGAACAGTTCCTTTTATGATTTCTACCTTGTCGTGCCTATTTTTTTCAGAGGAAGAGAGTACATATTTATTTTACTATACTCATGTATGTGTTACTTTCTGCACTTGTTTTTTTGGTTGAAAACCTTTTGGTGGGATAGGGTGCCAGTGGGTTGAGCATCACTACTTGTATTCGTCTGTTTATTTTCTTTTTATCTCTTTATTTATGACTGTTATTTAGTTGAACTTAGAATTTCATTGGCAAGTAGATGTTGTTTATGTGTGGGTTCCATTTTCTTATGTCTCCTTCCATCGTCCTTTATTGAGGTTACCAGTATACCGCCCTTATTCATTGTATTTACCTGATTATTTGTTGCAAAGACTCAGGTATGTCTTATCTCTTTAGATGAGTTCTTTAGTTATTGTTGTTATCTAGCTCCATTAATTGTTCCTTGTTTACTTCACTTATATGTAGCTAGCATTACTTGTTTATTCTTGTACTCATTGATTTCAGTGACCTATTTTATCACTATCTGCTATTTACTGTCTTTATTTCTTATATGAACCCAGTCGGCCTAGTCTACTGGGTACCCATTGTGTTTGGTACCCATACTAGACTTCTGCATTTTTTTGGTGTAAACCCAAGTATGAGTGTTTTTCGTTGATTTTTGATAGTGTTAATTATCCCAATCTGACGTAAATAATGTATTTTGGCGTCTGGAGATTAAATTTACCTCTATCTATCTTTTATCTCTGTCATTTGTACTATTGTAGACAGATATTACATTTTTCACTTCAGTCTTTGTATTTATTTACTTAGAGGCTTATGAACTAGTTACCAGGTTTTGGTGATTTCTTTTATTGTACTAGATTTCCACGTGTTCTACACTTATTTATCCTACTATCTTCCGCATTTATCTCTTAATTTTTCTTTTTGTACTTTTTGGGTGGTTCTCTCCTACGGCGAGATATAGGTGCCTCATAACCTGAGAAATAAGCACATGATAAATTGGTATCAGAGCTTTAGGTTCATTGGTATCCTAAGTACATGAGCCAGTGTCTAATATAATCTTGTGTCTTGGTACGATGACTTCTGTATCTTATCTTAGAGAGGCTCAGTGACATTTTTAGGAAATCCATCTTTTCTTCACTTTCATATCAAGCATGGATCCTAGTTGGTCTCTTGAAAAATTCTTTATTCTTATTCACTATTCAGCAGATGACATGCCCACAATCTTTAACAGTAATATGAGATGGGAGGCCTACCGCACTATCAATCAGAGCTTTATTTGGAAGTCCTGTTAGTGGTTATTTGTGAGGTCATGGACATGCTTATGTTTTGACATCTATCAGAGTTTCTAGGTCTATCAGAGATTGTTTAGTTTGACCTAAGCATGTTCATGTTTATCAACCACCTGGTGTCCAAATATCAACTTATGTTGCACCTGAGATCGTACTAGAAGGGTTTATTACTACACCATCCTTTAGGATATACTTCTTGGGGTTTTTACATCAGTGAGTGGTTTACCAAGGATAGGGTTTTCACCCAATGTTGGGAGTAAATATTAGGCTAGATGTGAGTTTTAAGGTATCCAGTAGGGTTTATTATTCTTCACTAAGTATGAGGCTAGATTTCATGAGTTGGTTGAGTGTACCTCCATGGTTTTTCCTTCAGAGTATGAGAGGGCCCAGAGTTTTGTTGAGATATTATTTTTGCCCATTCATTTAGTGTATGCACATTTGGTAGTTATAGGCCGATCTTTTACTCAGGTTGTTTGCCATGTGAGATTGATTAAGGGGGTTTATGTCGAGAGGCATATGGAGGTGGTGATCAGGGACCCTATCCTACGAGTGGTACTGGTGTTATTTTGTTAAGAGTTAAGGGTCATCCTATTAGGCCGGTTTAGACAGTTCCATTGACTTTAGGAGGGGTTCATCATGGTTTTGGTTGACCGAGTATCGGTGTATCAAGTTTATCTCATTTGGTAAATCCCTATGGTCCATGTTATATGTGTGGAGTTATGGGTCACATTACTGTAGATTGAACTCAATGAGGGTTGGTTATGAGTTTTTCTAGGCCCTTGAGGTTTTATTATCAGTGCCAATGGTTAGGTTTATGCTTAGCATATGGTGCCCCCGATCATTATTTCAGGGACTTCCCTCAGTTTGGTAATTCTATGAGTGTTAGGTTCCTTATCATTTTTCTATAGAGTGCCCCCAGTATAAAGTGGTTTATCCATTGGCCCATTTCAATCAGAGTCTTTGTGATACAGTTGTTGCCACCTCATGTTTGATTTCTAGGTCATGGGCCAGGCTTGTATTTATTTGGCTTTTTTATTTGATACCCATCTCTATCTATTTATTTCTCCCTCTATTATTTGATGTTGGACTTTATGTTCTCTTATTTCGCTTCTATGCTTATGTGCTCCTCCGTTTTATCCCATTGATTGTCTTACTCTGTGATAGGATTAACTTTTGAGTTGTAATTGAAGTTGTTATTTTTTGCTTTACTAGTTCTTGATTTCCTGGTAGTGGATTGTGTAGTTAGATCATGTTGGGTAGTTGTTGAGGATCTTGATTATAGACAGTGATATTCTTGATAGATGGGTTGACCATATATTTTATGGGCATAGTTTGGATACCCTCTCTTTTTCCACATTCCTAGACTATTTTGTCAGATCTGTGCTTGGAGTTTTTCTTGGTCTTTTTTCAGTTGAATAATGGGATTATTTATCCATGCATCTCTTTGGACTAGGAGTTTAGTTTTGTGAGGATTGTGGGGACCTTTTAGCTTTTGCTTGCAATGTTAGCTTTGATGCTTCGTCCCTTGGTTTTTTCTGTGTCGTTGAATTTGTAATGGTGTTTTTATGACCTTTTATTTAATTGGGAGTTTGATTTATAGGTTATTGAGATTGATATTGGAAATAAGGCTCATACCTGTCTCTCTTTGGCATTTGACCTTTGTTGCATTAAAAGGATATGAGGTTTAGTTTGGGTTCAGTTAAGTTGTTATGAGATTTATGTAGATCTATTATTGTGTTATTCCCTGGGTTTATTCTTTAGTATTGGATCAAGGGAGTCAACCTTAATGTTGGTTTCCATGATATTTTGATGTTTTAGTGGATTTGAGCCATCCATCGTATGGTTAGCAGTGATTCGGTTGTCAGTTTGAGTTAGTTTTTTTGGTTTTGCTTAAGTGTGGATTTTTATATCCGTTTTTTTCTTTTCTAATGTTTGGATATTGAGCGGAGACCTTCTACATACTTTGTTTTGGTTCATTTGAGTAGCATAACGTAAGTGTGGTCAGTGTTTTGAGGTTTTGGAAGTGTTGGATTAGACTTACTTCTCTATCTGAGGTTTGTGTTGCCATTGTGGTTGGTGTCGTATTGGCAACTTATTGGGTTGTTTTCTTTAGCTTCCCTTATTGTATACTTCTGATGTGTGTGCTTTACTTCATCGATTGGATAAAAGTTGGGTAACTCTATTTTTTACTCTGGTGGTGTTGTGTTGCTTCTTTGGTTTGTGGATTGACTTACTTAATTAGGGATGTACACTTTAGGGTATTGGTAGTTTCTTTTAAGTTTGGACTATATGAAATAGATGTTCATCGAAAAGTATTCCCCATTTATGTCAGTCATTGGTGTGTTTTTAGTTCAAGAGTTGTAATTTGAGATAGCGAAATGTAATAACCCATTTGGTCATTTCTTTTCTTCTTTGTTTTTCTATGTTTAGATCTATTTGGTAGTTTCCCCAAGTCATTTATGAATTGCTGGGATCGGTAGTTCATTCCCCTGGCAGCTCAGTTGCCTGTTATTTTAGTTTTCCTGTTTTAAAGGTTTAGCCTTGAAATAGTGAAACTCGAGTGTTAATTCTTAGACAATGTGCTTGGAATTGGATTTTGATAGATTGTTTGCTCTGGAACATCGACTTTTATGTCTCAAGGTTTTCTTTTTGAGTTTGAGCTTTTCTGTGGATATTCAGTTTAGCTGGAGCTTATTTTGCAACCTAGGATGGATTCTGGTGATTGGGGTGTTGTGGAATTCTAATGCTTCCATAAGATCCAAAATGTTGGTTTTAGTCTGGTAGGGGTGTTGGTATGCTTCTTGAGGTGGACGAGAGCATTTTGAGGGCCTATTTGAGAAGTCAATTTTTTGTTCAGTTTGGTTTGGGGCTCGTTTTGCTAAAATGATCTCGTATGTTTGCTTTGAAAATTCTATAAGATCTGGAATGTTGTTTCCATGCTGTGTGTATATTTATTTAGCTGAAATCCGTGTAAGATTCCATTTCGAGCCCTTGTTGGTAGCTTTTAGAAATTGTTGAAAACAACTATTTTTGTTGTCTAAGTTGCAGGCACAGTGCCTTCATCGCAATTGTGTAGTCTTGGTCCTGGATCATGGAAGGCTAGGTTCTTGTTCATCAAAATAGTGTAGACCATTGTCGCGATTATGTAGTTCTATGTTTTTGTTCATGGCAATCATCTAGTCCTTGTCGCCATTGTATGAGTATAGAAATTGGTTGACCCCGATCATGTAGTCTTTGGTCGCGATTTCAAAAAATTAGGATCCTTATGGTCGTAATTGCGATAAATCTGGATGAGATCGTTATGTATTCATCCAACACCTATAAATACTAGTTCCAACAGTTGGAAAACAAGTTTGAACTCATTATTTCTTGATTCCTTTCTAGTTATTGATCCATTTTGGTACTAATTTCATGGAGATATTCTTGGTAATGCATGCTCGGGAAATATTTGGGTGTTAGTTTACCGTGATTGGAGGTCAATTTCTTCCTTTTCCCCTCTCTTTAGTTTGATCAATGTTTTTAACCCTTTACTTAACCTTATTTTCACAAGCATCAGGTAGGCTAGATTTCCTACTTTCTAGACTGGGTTTATAATGATTACTTGTGGGTTCTATTCATTGGTAGAATGTATGATTAGTCGATATGCCTTTCCTTCTTTTTTCATGCTTGTCTACCCTTATAAGGGCCCATGAGGCCATATTTGACTGTAGACTACGACTAATATGCATGGCCTGCCTACGGTGGTTGTATGGTTGTAGTGTTATGTTGGACATTTAGTTGTTGTTCGGGTGAGATGTGTGCTTAGTTGGTGGCTTCTGGCCTTTTTGAGATTTTTAGCTCTCCTTTTATTTTCCTTGGTTTACTTCGTGTGCATGCATACCGTGGTGAGGTTGAAAAAGTGGGGCCTATGGTGTGGTTTACTACCTAGGAGGGTTAAAGGCTATAGTAAAATGGTGTTTTCCTGAACTAAATCTAAAAATAGGCTTTTATGACTTATTTTCCCATGGTAGGGCTATTTTCATAAAGATGTAACTGGAACTTGGTTTTCTCATACTATGGATACTAGGGGGAGATTATATGGGTTAAGAGAGATCTCTTGAAGTTGTGTTCAGAGGTGGAACCTCCCATTATGGGAGGGGCCCTGAGTGTGGATTCGAATTAGGTCTCCTAGTGGGATAGAGTTCCAATCGTATGACTTGGAGGTGGGACCTCCAGAGCGATGGCTCCCGGCCGATAGATTTCCTGATCTTTGTTTTGGAGCGGGGCCTGGCATAGGGATTGGAGGTTATACCTCAAAGGTTTCTAGTCAGAGTGCATTAGTTTAGTTCTTCCCCCTTTCATTCATCCTTTTATATCTTGGTTTGACCTTGCAGGCTTACGGTGGAGTCACGCTTTGTTTTTTCCTTTATTTGTGCCTACCAGTGGTATGGTGCATCAGGTAGGAAATGTTTTTTTTTTCTTTTCTATATGTATCCAGTGGTGGGATAGGGAACTACTTAGATTTTATATGTTATTGTATTTCCTTTACTCTTACCATTATGTTTCCCTTATTTACCCCTTTCTATTATCGGTTGAGTTAAGTTGGATGCCAAGCATGTTTCCGAGGACTCATGACTTGAGTTAGGGGTACTAGTTGTGCCTCAGCGAGGCCTAGTATTTAGACTTGTATTTTTCATTGTCATTCGATTTCCTTATCATTAAGCCTTAACCTTTGTACTATTTTACTTACTCGTTATATATTACTTGAATCTGATTGAGCCCGGTCGATCGATGATACATATTGGGTACCTTGTGTTATTGGTCCTCATGCTCCACGCTTGTACCATTTTCATGGTGCAGATACTAGCGCAGGTCATCACAGGAGGCAGGATCATGTAAAGTTGATGGCTAGTGGACTTCAGAGATCACGATGATCTCCCAGCATCCGGGATGAACAGTTCTCCAGCTTTACTAAGATTATGCCTTATTTTGTTAAGGGTAGACTATTCTTGTATTTGCCTCCTGTTAGAGTGGATGCATATGTTATTTTTGGTTAATCTGATGTAGTTAACTCAATCCTTTTATAGTCACCAGTTCTTGGAGGTGTTGTATATATGATTTTTGTTGTACATCTATTTCATTTTACTTTTGCTACTTATGTTACTGTTTGTTAGCTAGTATTCTCCCACTGTTTGTCTCTCCAGGACGAGTGGTAGGCTTCCTACTTGTGGGACCGGAGGACCCATCACGATCTGAGTTTTTGGGTAGTGACAGAGTTGTATCAGATCTTAGGTTTCCCTGATATTTGTGATAGTGGAGCAAATACTGGTAAAGTCTTACAGATCGGTACGAAGACGTCTGTATCCTATCATTAGGATACTATAGGTATCTATAGGATTGAATTCTCTTTCTTTGCTCTTCTCGTGCTTAGTACCTGTGTCAGCTTATGAAAGGGTCTACTTGACTTTGCTCTTTTCACATATGGTGTGTCATCGCCGCTTGTCGGTTAATAGAGACCCTCATTTTGATGCACATGAGACCTCAGCGGGGGATAGGGAGGGGGTGACTATGAGTACTCATTCCATTGGTACTACTCTGGAATCCTTGTCCTAGACTACAACTACTACAGATCCATCACTAATTCAGTAGACTACTATAATGCCTCAACCACTGATTACACCACCACCACTGGTTGCAGTACATCAGATGTTGTGCCAGATGCTTATGATATTCATTGGGGTGATGAGACAGGTGCCTCAGAGTTCGACTCAGGGGAACGCATAAGGAGCTCAGCCTTCCCATATTCCTATAGTTATAGTTCTTCCGTCTTTTTAGCCGGTCACACCACAGCTTTCTCCAACACCATTATATCCTCAGTAAATAGATCCAGTGTTATTCAGTCACATGAGGTAGGAATATGCTTGACCACATTCTCTGTATAGCACCAGCCAAATTCTTAGGGTCAGCAGGGCAAGACCCTATTGAGTTTATTATTATCTGGGAGGAGATATTTAGGATGTTGGATCTTTTGAATGAGCATGGGTTTGATTTAACCACTTACCTTCTAGAGCAAGCCACCAACCATTGGTAGAGGGTGCTTAGAGACTGCAGTCTAACTGGTTAGCTGCTGATGACTTGGAGTCAGTTTTCAAAGGCCTTCTTGTGAAAATATGTGCCCTTAGTGCTCGGGAGAGGCTTAGATTGGAGTTTGCCAC
>JBDJHY010135360.1:4216-23293 GCA_039654485.1 Withania somnifera
TCTCCCATTTCTTGATATTCCCCTTCTATAAGTATGATGTTTCATCGATTGGGACAATCACTTATCCCAACCCTTACATATAAAAACATTGAAGACCCTTAGGACTAGAGATGGGATACTGCTACTTTCTTCCTGTGGGACCTTTGATGGTGGATTTTTTTCAAAAGGATTTTTCTTAAATGTCTTCTTGGAGTTTTTGTTCTTGTTCTAATTAAAAAATGATTACAATCCTTCTTTTGTTCTTACTCTAAGTACTGAAGATTAATGAGATTCATCTCTATGTCAATACCACCATTAGAAGATATTTTATACCTTAACCCATTCTTGAATCTACCCACTGTATGATGAGGATCCTCTTGGAATTCACTTCTCATGATCAAATTTTGGAACTCGTCATGGTATTCCTCAAAACTTTTGCTACCTTGCTTCAAATTATAAATCTTGGTGAGAAACTCTGGATGATATCTTTTTTATACATACTTGCGTCTCATCACTCCGTTAATTCATACAAAACATTAAGAAGACCATAATCTTGTTATTTGATTACGGTGTACTTCCATCGAGTATAAGCATACCTTTTAAGTTAATTAATAACATGAGTGGCTTTCTTGAGTAGGGTTAAGTCATTGATTAGGAAGATCCCATGACATTGTAATTCCCAAGTAATGTTGGCATCATGATCACTCTCTACTTTGAAGAGGGAAAGTGATACCTTAATTGAGTTGAGACCCATATCTCAACCTCCATTTCTGCTTGTTCACCACACTGATCTCTTTTCACCTATTCTCTACCTTTATTTCCATAATTTTCTCTATGTCCTCTTCATACGTTATTATTTAGACCATCCTACCTCCTCTTCCTCAATACATTCCTTGACCTATTCCTAAGGTTAACCTGTTTGTTCCCTATAGCCATAGTTCACTCCATGTGGCTCATCTTGAACTCCTTTTTTTTCATTCCCTTCAAATTCCTACATTTGAATTGGTGGATCTTGGTTTGAGGGGGTACATTTTGGTTTAGAGGAGCTGGTCATTTGAGAAAATATTTCTTATGGTATTTTGTGGAGTTTAATAGGTATTGAGTGGTGGTCCTAGAGGAATATTGAATGTGGTGGTACATTTGGTGGAGTGTTGCAAGTGATTTGGGAGAGGATGTGACTTGGGTATTCCTATTTTTGGTGGCATGGTGATTGGTTTGAAGGGCAGATGTTGAGGAAATACTATGCCCTTCTATAACCACTTTTCTACCATCCATCACCTCCAATCTCTAAGATATACTCATAATAGCCTCAATTAATGGATCATTATTGATCCTTTCCATAAGAACTTGTGATAATTCTCCATTTGACATAATAGCTACTAAAACACAAAAAAAAAAACAATTAAACATGTTAGCTTAATAAAACAATCTCACAATCACTCAGGTTAATTGCCTTATAAATTGGACTTGCTAATTGTTGATGAATGTGAATACTCCCTTTTATCCACTTGATCTTAATTGCAGCCCTAAATCAGAGTTGATTCTTTTTTACAATCCAACGGACAAACAAACTAGTGCACTAGAAACAAAAAACAAACTATGAAATGAAAGAGAAAAGCCCACATATAATGTACTAAAAATAAGTTAAACTAAAAGAACTAATATTCACAAGTGCAGCTAAACACTTAACTGATTGCTAGTTGTTGAATCAAAGAAGTGAAACTAAAAATTTCGGAGATGAGTGAAAAAGGAAAGCAATAAAAACTTTTTTTCGTAAGTGGACGACAAGGGGTGAAAGAGTTATCCACTAGGGCACGGTAGCCTTCTTGGTTATCCTCCCAACCACCTTCTAAAATAGTAAGGTTTTGAGTGGACAGTTATGAACGGACAAGCTGTCCTCCCTAGGATGGTTAGTCCCCTTGGCCCTCAAAACTTGGTTGAATTTTGTGATTTCTTAGATTCTTTGGGACCCACTTCACTTAGGACTTGCCCTTTTAACACTTTTTAAAAGTTTTGTAGAAGGGTTTTGAATCAAATATACTATTTGGGTGCCTTTTTCACAAAAGAACAAAAATGAAAACCAAGAACAAGTTGAAGAAATTCAAATTTCCACCATCCCTAAGATCAACTCCAAATACTATTAATTTAACCACAACTTACTTTCAAAGTGAAAATCAAGCCCCAATATTTTTCAATCCCAAACATAACAAAATTAGAAGCCTACTTTCACACCTTCAGGCTTAAACGTCCAATGACGGTGGATTTCACTCAAAAAAATCAAATTAAATTGGAAATTGGTATTTAGACTCTAACAACACTAGGGATTTCAAATGTAGTGTCCAAATCAACAACCAAACACTAAAATTGATTGATATTATTGTAGAGATTTTTGGATTTTTTTTGAATTTTCTAGATAACAAACCTAAGATGAGAATGGTTGGAATGAATTCTACAGTCTAGTTCTGATGCCAAATGATGTGAACTAAAATACAGAAGCAAAAAAACAATGGAAAAGGAAATAACAAGATGATAACGATAGAATTAATTAGACACAAATGGGGATTACAAGGCAACCAAAGGGTGTATCAAACCCAAAGACCTCCTTACAATGTACTTAAGAGCACCTAATTCTTACTAAGACCTCAAGGGAATTAAGTTCCCAAGGAATAAAAGTTTCGACAATTTCAACAACCCAAAGTTTGTCACAAGCTTTTAAACAGTCAACAAGAGTATCAAGTTCAATATTCATTAAAGTCTAAACTAATAAAACCCTAGTGGTTTCCTACTTACAGTCTAATGCAAACTATTACATTATTGGGACAAAGTGGAAACAAAATATTAAATAAAAAAAGCCTTGGGTAGTCCACCTGGGAGTGATGAGCAGTTAAGGATGAGCCATTCCCTTAGATATCAGCTTTTAATCTCAAAACAGTGAGCCTTGGAGAGGAAGACCTAAGGCGGATAATCCATCCATGGTTGGATAAGCCATCCTCTTTAGGCAATAAGTCGTCCTCCTCGATTCTTCTAATGCTTATTTGATTCTCATCCTAATCTACCCTTCAAATTAAAATTCAACTCTTTGGAAATAAAATATAATTAAGAGTTTCTATCTTCATAACATCTACTATGCTATTTGATATTTCTTAGCTTGGCTAGAGTGAAGGGATTTGATGGGGATTGGGGTAGATTACTAACCAATTATATTGACTCAAGAATGAAGTAAAATTAAATAATGATCTTGAAATAGATGATGATTTCCCTGATGATCAATAATTGGTTACTTATCATGGTTTGATTTTTTTTTGTTTACTGATTTTGAAAATTTCCTTGCTAGTGATATAATGTATGAAGATTTGAACTTCTATCATAAGAAAAACTTCTTGCATGATGTGAGAAAGTTTTTCTGGGATGAGCTTTATCTATTGTGAGTTCGTAAAAACATTATGATTAAATAATGTGTCCTGAAGGTAGAGATATTGAGTATTCTAGAGGCTTGTTAATTATCCCCTATTAGAAAACATCATAGTGGTATTTATTTGCCCACTATTCATCAGGATGCATATGATTTTCTGAAGTCTTCAACAGTTGTCAACGAAATAGTGGAATTTCAGGGAAACATGATTTGCTCCTAACTCAAAATTTTAAGGCGGAGCTATTCGATGTGAGAGGTGTTGACTTCATATAGCCACGTGTTAGTTCACATATGATGAAGTATATTCTGGTGGTTGTAGACTATATTTCTAAGTGGTTGGAGGAAGTTTCACTTCCCAATAATGAAGGTAAGATTTTCAAAATTTTTTTTTAAAGTAAAAGTCTTCTCTTGATTTGGTACTCCAAGAGCTATCATTAGTGATGGAGGCTCCCACTTTTGAAACAGGTTATTTAGTGTCTTGTTTGTGAAATATGGTGTAAAGCATAATGTTTCAAGATCTTTCCATCCTCATACAAGTGGGAAAGTAGAGGTCTCAAACTAGGAGATAAAGACTATTTTAGCTAAAATTGTTAGTGCAAATTAGACTGATGGGTTGAGATGGTTGGATAAGTCTCTTTCAGTGTATTGGATAGTGTACAGGGTGCTTTTAGTTATGTCTTCATATTAGATTGTGTATGGAAATTCTTGTTGCTTTCCTTTAGAGATAAAATACCAAGCCCTCTGGGCACACAAAAAGCTAAATTTGGAGTGTCGTAAAGCTCTAACTCGAGGCTTGATTAATTAAATAAGATGGATGAGTTTTGACTTAGAGCCTATGATAATTATACACTTTATAAGGAAAAAGAGAAGTTTTACTGTGACTAGAAAATAAAGAAATGAGACTTAGTTCGAGTGATTTGGTTATGTTTTTCAATTCGAGACTTCTCTTATTTTCTGGAAAGTTGAAGTCAAGTGGTCTGGTCCATTCACTATATTCCAAGTGTTTCTATATGGCACTATTAAGCTTGAGAATTGGGATGGTCTGTTCAGTGATTTAAGGTGAATGGAAAATGGATGAAACAGTACTTAGGAGTCCAATATGAGATGAAAATGATTCATGAGGTTTGTCTCAATGAATTCTAAGTAATAGAGATAGCCATGGCATGTCACGACATTAAATCGGGTGATTCTTGGGAGGCAACCTATGATTGTACTTTTAAAGTGTAATATAGACCATAGTTTGTTAACATGTGCAGGGTAAGAAGATGCAAAATAAAGGAGTTGAAAATTGCAAATACATTGGACCTACTAACCAAATTATGGGCCATAAACAGCCTTGACAATCCATGGTTTACAACCATATGAAGCTGGGGAAGTAAACAAAAAATGAGATTATAGTTACAATTGAAATTACAGACCATGGTTAGGTTGTATGCATCGTGGTTTCCATCTTCTTTTAGATATCAAAACTGCCAACTTTCTGGAACCCAATTATAAATAAGCAGATGGTATGTACCTCTAAAGGATGGAACATCAAGTCACCCATAGTCATTGGCACCAAGAAGAAAAAAATCTTAACTTTTTAGGCACCTACTTACAGATGAAGCCGTACCTTCAAAGGATGGATCCTCAACTCACCTTTGGTCATTGGTACCAAAAGGATTTGGCATGTAAGGATTCACAGATCGAATGATAGTATGGTTCACTCTACCAATAATAGATGTTTGATCCATGAATCTCAAGTAAGTGACTTGTAATTAAAATCATATATCAATCCATGGGTCATATGCTTAAGTTTTAAAACTAATTAATTCGACTCAACCCTGTTGTCTTCCCCTCTACCCAACTTGTTCTAAAAAGGGTATCTACCTGATATTTTAGTCAATTAAGTTTAATTATTACAATCCCTCAATCAATACACAAACATGCATCGTACCTTCACCGTCTCTGCCAAAACATGCAAAAATCCCTCTTTCAATCCTAAAACTGAGATCTTTCTAAACTCTTGAAGGGGATGGTTTTTCTTCATTGCTCTTCAGTATCGTCCATTATTTTCATTATCCTCCACACATGCACAAATACCAATTATTAGAGTCAATGATTTTCTTTAGTCGTAAGTGTTGGTTCATCTATATTTGAAGATATTCTATGCTCTCTAGTTTATGGGTTTGTAAATTCGAAATAATGTAACCCTAGGCTGTTGTTTTCCTTTATTTTTGGAAATTGAATTATATGTTGAATTTTTATAAGTAGTGTAGTGGTAGCAAGTTAACTTAATGCTAAAGAGTGTGGGATATGCATATTTGTATGTGTTGCTATTGGTTTGAGACTGCATACCCTTTAAGACTTTTGGCATTACGATCTCATTGCATTTTAGAAAAACAAAATTGAGCACCATGTTTCTTGCTACCTCCCAACAAGTTTGACTGTGATGGACTGGTGAAGTATGAGTAGCCCAAGGTGTTTGAACTGAGTATATGAGGATTTTACACTATTGAAATTCTGAGGATTATAATCGATATATGTACATGAACTTAAACTTGAACTAGAATTTGGTTAGATCATATATGTTGAGACTTACGACCCGTGAAAATAAGTCTATGGGATGTAACCTTAAGCGTGAAGTGATGAAATAGAAATTTAGAAACAAACTTTAAAAAATTGATAATAGTTGGCATTTACAGTTGGTCCCACATATCATGGACTTATCTATGATCCATGAAACCAACCATAAATTCCAACCCTACCATAACAGTTTGCAGGCTACTATCCACGGACAACATGATAATTCCTACTTATTTATGACAACTTATCCTGTGAGCCATGAATCTTGTAGGTCTATATCTGTAAACCTCTATTCATGATTAAGTTTATGGTTCATACTTTACTTTTACGATCCGTCAACTCTGTAGTCCTTGTATACCACAATTATATTATACCACATATTATTTATGATTTGATTTACAAATAATGGTTTTTGTTCATGGTCTATATGATATAAAAAGTTTCTTCTTTTGAACTTTTGCTCCATACATGCAAACACTTTACCCCATATGTACCATGCCTCTGAAGTCTCAACCAAAGTGGAGAGTAAGAAAGCCCTCCAAGATCAGCCTACAAAATCTAACATGAGTAGGTCAGAAGATCAATATGAGGGCCTTGTAGATCACCATGAGCCTCGTATTACAAGGCAAGACACTTGTAGACAGTAGGAGACCTCTCCCTAGTCAAAAGAGGGAGAGGAATCCTTTACCATTGCTAGTGCCAGTAGATCAAAAGATGAAGCCTTCGGAGAGGCAGTAGGGTTAGATGTGATACAAGATTGGATGATACAATTTATGACCATGGAAAGGTTGAGGAGATAACAAGCTTGTGGATAAGGGAGAGCCCATTGGAGGGCATTATTAAGCTTGTTGAGCACCTTAGAGAACAAGCATTTATATAGAGGATTACTTGGGTGCATATTGAAGATTTTAGGGCTTAATTGGGAGAGACCCAAAACTCAAGGGGTCAAATTAAAATATTGGATCATTTTTTAACCTAATTGTAATAACTGAAACTTAGACAACTATAAATAGGTTGTCATTCATTCAATAGGTATACTTTAATGAATTTTGATATTGTGTGTTTGTGTTGAACTCATGAGTGTGTCAATTTGAGAGATTTCCTTGAGAGGTTTGCTTGATCCTTATTTGGAAAAGTTGGTTGCTTGGGTATTCGAAATGCTTGAGGTTATCGTAGTAGGTTAAGTGCTTATTATAAGTACATTTCGAGGAGGTTTTAGAGTTTGATACACTCTTTAATTGCCTTATTATCCAAATTTGTGTCAATCTATCTATCTTTCGTTTTATTATCTCTATTTTTTTGTATTTTTTATTTCCCACTATCTCGTATTGCATCAAGATGAGAGTTCAAGTGAAGATAAAGCTAAGTTAGAGGCACAAATCCACTGCTACTGAAGAGTGAAGGAACCATGAACTGAAAGAAAAGGCTAGGTAGTTTAGAGATAAACCTCTGATAACATATTAACTAGACGCAATAGATTTGTACAGAGGGGTTATTCTAAATAAAAGGAGAAACCCAATATATGGTATTTTTAAGAGGTATTGATCAGTCCTTCAGGGTTGTCTGAACTTTTTGAGATACAAAGTATCGGTGATCACTTGAGATTTATGCTCCTCTTGATATGAGAAATAAGAAATTCAAAATCCAAGTCTTGAATACTAGGTCTCAAATTCTTTTTTTCAACTTTCAAATTTTTCAACCCAATAATGGAGATTTTAAAATATTTTCTTCAATCAAGCTCAAATTTGAGTCATAGATTCAATTTTTACTAGAAAAACAAATGAAATGCTAGAAACTCAAAAAAGACACCAAATCAACAAATTTCTTTTTATATTCTTGATTTTTTTTGTGATAACAAACCTAAGATTAGACTTTGTAGAGACAAAATTTAAACACGGATCTGATACCCATTAATGTAAATCTCTATACGAAGACAACAAATACATGATAAAATAAAATTGATAAATGGATATGTGATTTGACGGCAAGACTAAGCACTAATAGACAAACTTAGCTATTTGAAAACTAAACCCTCATATGAAAAACTCAACAAACAACATATTGAAGGAGAAAAAAAATACAAACTACAAAGACCTATTGGAAACCCATACTATATTAAAGTGTAGACCTCTTATTTTGATAATTAATAGCAACACCAATTCTATAAGAAAAGATACAGCAAGAGAAAAGGACTAAGAACGATGATTATATTAAAACCACCATCCTTAATTGCAAATTCTAATGAGCACCATTCCTATCAAGTGGATATCAAGGGGATGATACTCAAGCAAGCACAATTATCACACCAAATAGCAACATTAGCCTTGCTAAGCTCTCAATCTCACACACGAGATATTTTTCAATATTTAACAACAATTAGTAAAATGAAAATCCTAAAGCCTTATTGATACTAAGCTAACAAAAGAGGAAACTAGCTTATTACAAAAATACCCTCATTGAGATAAGGGTCTTGCTTAGTCTTCAGTTAAGTCATGAATTTGGAATTCATGACTTCTCTCTCTTCATTCCACTCTTTTCATCAAAGCAATTATCCAAATATGGTTTGGACAAAATTGATTCTCGCAACCTCTCCTTGAAACCTCATGATCACCGTGGCTTGATCCCCTTTTGACTAGTCCTTGAAGCATAGAGCTAGTGTCATCCAATATCATATCACATGACATTTAACCTCACTGCTAAATTTTCACTTTTTCCTTTTTCCTTTTTTATTTTTTATTTTTTTTCTTTTCTCTTTATCCATTTAAAATATTTCTAATACAAAATAAATTTACCTTCTCTCCTTTATCTCTCTCATCAATCTCAAAAATCCTATTTCTATTATCACCACAAATCTCCAATTCTCTAATCTCACAACTCCATATTTGCTTAACGTAGAAAATATATTTAAGTTGTACGGATGAATCTAATTTAGGACTAAATGTCTAGATGGCTAAGGAAGTTGGTGCTAATCAGCTAACTACGTGGTAATTATCACCCTGATTACTGTTGCATCCTATATTATATATGGATTCTATAAAAAAGATTTAAATTATATCTTGGAGCAAAAAATGGATGAAATTTAAAAATGAAGTCTTAAGTGAGATTGGATAATTGAAGATATATGGAGAACTGAAGATGATGGAAATTGAATTTTTTAGATTTGAGGAAAGAAATGAAGGAGGAGAAATTGAATTTATTTTTGGATTAGAAATTTTATAAATTAATAAATAAGAAAGGAAACAACAGCGAGATAACATGTCACTTGACTTCTATCTCACTCAAATGTGAGGCCATATCAGCTTTTAAAAGGTTATGATTGACAACCATTAGAAAGAGGGACATTTTTATTAAGTTTTTTTAACAAAAAGAATATATTTAGCCCTATAGTATAATTAAGAATAAACTTGACAATTAAACTAAAATAAAGAAGTATTTTTTATTCTTTTCCCCAAAATATAGTTTTTGTCTAACGGTTTTGGAAAAAAAGTTAGAGCCTGTTTGACTTTGCTTTAAAAAATATTTTAAAAAAATTAAATTTCAATAATTTTTAAGTTAAAAAATGAGAAGTTGAGGTACCTCCTCTATTTTAACTTATTGTAAGGGTCGTTTGACTTTTCTTAAAAAAATAATTTATAAAAAATCAGACTTCAATAACTTATAAGTTAAAAATGAAAAAATAGGGGTAATCTATTTTAACTTTTTATAAATTTATTTTAACTTTTTAAAGTTATTTTTTAAATATTTAAATATCTTTAAGGGCTAAAAATTATTTAAAAATTAATTTAACTTATAAATAAAATTAAATAAATTCTAAATAAATTTTAACTTTTTTAAAATTATTTTTAAAATATTTAAATACTTTTATATATGAAAAACATTAAAAATTAATTTGACTAAACTTTAAAACTTTTACTCCAAACTGAAAGAAGTAACATATGCTCGCCCAAGCGGAACGGCGTTAGTTTGCTATGTGATAATCAAATCACAGATATCGATTCCGTCATGGCGTCATCGACCACGCACACACCACACTTTGATAGACATTTGTATTAAGTATGGCTTCTTCAGTAATTTGAGCACGAGAACTCTAGGGTTTATGAGTCCCCAATACTCGAAACTCCTTTTATTTCAATCCTAAAAAAATGTACTGAATTCGTAAAGCCAATTTCGATGGATAGACACAGAGGAGAGAGGTACGGCAACAGCAACAACTCAGACCCATTTTATTACAAGCAGTCAAAGGGTCCCCCATCTCCTAGAACTTACTCTGATGGTTCCGGAGAGCCTCAGCATCATCATCGTCGAAGCACTGATGCATACCGTGGCCCCCGCCAACACCAGGTCTTCCATAGTCCTCCTCGGAAACCTAATGATACTGCTATTGGTACTGGTGATGCTGGGGTTGATTCTGGAAGGTTACATTCCAGTTACCAGATGCCGCGACAGCCTCACCCTCTTTCGGGGCAAAAACGGGCTTACCCTTCTCCAGGTATACCTCAAACTTCTCATATTTATTCTCATTTTTTTGTTGTCCTTCTTTAGTACTGTAATTTGAACGTGTATTATTTTGAATTGGAACAAAATTGACATGGTAGAGTGAAATGTTGTTAGAGGATTTTGCATAGATTCTTAGATGATTGATTGGTGGAAGGATACATCTGAACGTCCAATTAATTGAGGTTGCTATGTATACCTACCAGCTAGTATTACTTTTTAGGGGAGAACAATACTTTTGGTCCCTCAATTGTTGATAATTTCGGATTTTGGTCCTTGTGATATATAACACAAATGTAATTAAACGGTGGAACGATTATGAACTCTGAAGATTTGTGAATATTCATCAACAAAGGGTTCAAAAGTGCACATTTCAAGTAATTGAAGGTTAAATATGTTTAGACAGATATCAAATGACTAAACTTCGAATTTATCAATAACCAAAGTGTTATTAACCCTATACTATATTGGCTTACAATGAGTGCTTTGGTTTAAACACTTATTGGTGATGAAGTCTCCTGTTTAAGTAGGAGTTAAAAGGAATAATTATTCAAGAGGAACGAATGGCCCGTTTTTAGCTAATTCCTCAACATTCCTAGTAATGGTGGACCATGGATTTTAAAGTCATGGGTTGCTCAACTGCCTTAAACGTGAACTTGGTATTTATCACTAATCATAAGTGCACAATCACTTTGGAACTTTGATGGTGAAAAAAGTTAAACCAACAAAGTGTAATAACATCATCACTACAAAAATCATCTATTTGCAAATTTCTCTGTAAATTTTTCCTATTTTTTAAAACAACATACCCAGTGCATTCTCATAAAGTGGGTTCTGGGTAGGGTAGAGTGTAAACAGTTGTACCACTACCTCAAAGGTGAGGTAGAGAGGTGGTTTACGTACCCCTCGGCTCAAGACAAAAAACATTCGAGAAAAAGACAATATAAAAACAATAGACAGATAGTAATAAAGCAACAAATAGTAACAGATTCAAGACTATCACAAAATAATACAATAATTGATCTACACGAAACAACAAATATCACCAAACTCCAATAACAAGACACTACAATCATAGCCCTATGACTACTAGCACGGGCAACAATACAAAGCATTCCACCCATCATACTACCCTAATTTGAGTTTGTTGCATCTTCCTATCAAGGGTCATGTACTCGATAAGCTGTAACTGCTCTATGTCATGTCTAGTCACCTCTTTTCAGTATTTCTTTTGTCTATCTCTATCATGTCTGAAAACCTCTCACCTCCGCATTGGGGCATCAATGCACCCCATCACATGCCCGAACTATCTCAACCTCGCTCTCTGCATCTTTTTCTCCACCGTAGTAACTCGTACCATATCTCGGATAACCTTATTTTTAATTCTCTCTTAGTAAACCCGCACATTCTTTGCAATATCCTCGTCTCCGCTATTTTCATCTTTTAGATGTGAGAGTTCTTGACGACACCTTGCCTTATAGTCCAGTGTTATCTAAAGTGCTTAAAGCGCGCTTAATCCCTAATGCGGGGCTCAAAACATGTTGAGCGCTTCACCTCACTTTATGTGCGCTTCATTGTCGCTGTCAAGTTTCTAAGGCATTGTCTTTTCTGAAGGTGCTACACTAAACAATTGATATTTTATTTTATCGTAATTGTTTTTCAATATCTTTATTCATATATTTGCCATTATGCCTATAACTATTAGTATTAGACTAAATATAAATATTTCTATTTATGTTCCCTTTGTGCTTTTTTTCATTGAAGCCTACACTTTTATTTGCGCTTTATACTTTAAGACCTGATAGACCTTAGAGTTTTCTTGTGCTTTTCGCTTTTGATAACACTACCCTATACAACATAGCTCGTCTAACCACAACTTTGTAGAGCTCGCCTTTAAGTTTAGGAGACACCTTCTTATCACATAGATTCTGAGAGTGAGTCTTCATTTCATCCACCCTACAATTGGTGAGTGACATCCCTGACAATCTCTCTATTTTCTTGGATCATAGAACCCAGATACTTGAAATTATCTTTTTTCAGAATGACCCAAGTATCAAGTATCACTACCACGTTAGCTTCATGCATCACCTTGCTGAACTTACACCCCAAATATTCCCTTTTGTCTTGCTCAACGGCCTAAACCTTTTAGACACTCAAACCTCCAACGTAGTATTAACTCCCTCGCATGTCTCGTTAATCAAAACTGTCATCCGCAAATAACATACACCAAGGCACCTCACTTTAAATTTGCTAAGTCAATACCTCTATCATCAAGGCCAACGATAACGGGCCAAGGTTCGATCCCTGGGGTAACCCAATCAAAATGAGAAAGTGCTCCGGGTCTCCTCCGTAGTTCTTACACGAGTCTTGGATCTATTGTACATGTCCTTAATTGACCTAGCATACGTTATAGGAACACCTTTAGCCTCCGAGCGCCTCCATTGAACCTCTCATGGCCCCCAAACGGACTCCTAACAACAACTATTTCCTACCACATATGTTCTTTCTCTAATCTGCAGTTTGGAGCATAAACTCTTGTTATATGACATTTGTAATCCTGAAGCATTGCCTCAAACTTACAGGTCAACATGTAAGATGGAATAATCCTACTCGAGCATTTCCTCTTTGTTATTTGTATGCCCCCTCTGGTATTACTAGCTTGTAGACAAGCATTATCCACCCATCTTCCACGCCAAATATCTTTTGTTATATCTTGAATCTCCCCCTATAAACTTAGATTCTTGTAAACAGACTATGTGTACGTTCCGGTTGAAGATTAGACTCTTCACAAGTCTCCTCTTATCCCCACACTATTCGAGCCCTTAATATTTGATGATACAAGTTTTACCTTCATTGTAAAACTTTACCCCCTTTCCCTCTCTCTGTTTTCCCATCGCATTTGAAATTAATATCAAGCCTTTTTAGTTCCTGAACCCCCTTGTACCTAGGCCTCTTGATTATGGAATTACTTTCCATCTTTCTAGCCTATCTACAACTGCTCCAACGACTCCTCTTCATGCCCCTGGAAGTCGACCCAAACATTTTCCCCAAATTTATTAGATGTTTCTTAACCACACAAATGCCTCCTTTTCTTTCTGAATTGTAAGACTCAGGTCATTTTGAATTGGTTCAACATCCTCCACTACCCACTCTTCAATTTGCTTTTCATTCTGCATGTTTGATATGATATTTTGCTCCTCCAAAATTTCCAAAACCATTTCTGCCTTATATTTGCTAATCTCCATCGCCATCGCCATCGCCATCGCCATCGCCATCGCCATCGCTTTAAGGAGACACTTGAAAATTTCTGCCTCTCCTAGGTCTGAAACTGAAATAATGAAATTCCCTGATATGCATGTGTTTCAACTATTGCAATATCCTGTTATAGAAAATTTCTATCAAGAATTGGAGCTTACTCTTTTAATTTAGGGAATAATGTTAGTTTTGTCAGCTCCAATTCTCTTTTTTTGTTGCAAAACTTATATAAATAGACTTGGGACTCCCTTCTTAGCATGTGACCATGGGATTTTATTTAGGAAAACCTCAGCTGTCATTACGCCCCCCATGTGCCTCTCCTGAAAACTTTTATCCTTTTCTTGTAATGGACAAGACTATGCCCGTTGTTCCAGAATCAATGTCGGACCTCTAGATCCTTTGCTACTCTCTCCCAACCTCCGGCGACATCAGCTGTTGGTGCTGGTTCTTCCTGCTACTCGTGCCAAGTTCTGGAATCAAAATTTCCGCTCCACATGCGGGGATAATTTTTTTTATCCTATCTCTCTCAATAGGCACCTCGTTAGGGAAATTTTGTCTATCTCCCTGAATTTTCTTGCCCCCTTAAAAATGGTTCTTTAGGCTTGTCTCTTCCTCGTTTCAACCCATCCTACGTAAAGATTCCCAATTTCTATGAAGATCCACTGCGGCTAGAGTTGTAGAGGCACTCCCAGAGTTTAAATCCAAGTAGTTTTAATTTTTGATTAGCGTTTTCGCATCCTATTATTGGGTTCCACCATTGGAGATCAATTTTAATCTTCCCCCGTCTTCACTCCCTCTTTATTATTGTTCAACCATGTTCCTGTTCGGAGATTCAAAAAGGAACATATTGGCCATCTCATAGATGTTTATCCCAAACACTAGTTTCCAAGAGCTGAACTCCATTACCTAATATTTGATGAAGAAGGGAGCGTTGATTTCCCTTTTTGGATGAGGTCACTATGCACCGATTGGGAAGTCTGATATCTTTTGCTCAGGGAATTCTGTAACGTGAAGATCTCTTTAATTGTACGGGATCATGGTCTTATCTAGAGTGTTTGACTTCCATTTGCTTTTACCTGTTCACTGTTATCAAAGGTGCACTTAGGCCCTTAAGCGAGGCTCAAAACATGTTGAGTGCTTCGCCTCGCTTTATGTGCCTTTCACTATTATTGTCAATTTTCTAAGACATCTTTTTCTTGTCAATGAGTCTCTTCCAGAGAGACAACATTAAGCAATTGATATTTTACTTTATTGGTAATTGTTTTTTAATTTCCTTGTTCATATATTTGTCGTTCATATATTTGTCATTTATGCTTATAACTATTAGTATTGGACTAAACATAAATATTTCTATTTATGCTCCATTTGAGCTTTTTTTCATTGAAGCCCGCACCTTCTTTTATTTGCGCTTTAAGCTCTAGTCAATTGTAAAGCTTTTTTAGCTTTTCGCTTTAGATTACGCTGTCCCTGCTGCTCTGGCTTTGGTACAAGAGAGATCCGTCTTAAGTAGTCTTGGCTGTTCAACATTCTTCCATTGGTGGAAGCATTGAATGAACCTCTCCATCTCAAATGCTATGCCAACCAAATAAAGTATTTTACTTTTGTTGTTGCCGCGCTCCCTCAATCCTGCATCCAAGGCCCATGTGTGATTTGGTGTTGCAATCCTGCATCATTCGTGACTGAGGAAATACCATACTTGTGATGCTTCTATCTGATGGTATCGTATTCTGTAGTAGTGCCTGAAAGCTCTTTAGGACCCCCTCATCTCCACAAAATTGTTCATTTCCCGGTCATTTAAGTGTCTCCTGAAGGTGATGTTCAACCCATGTGTAGTCCATCTATTAGCCAGGGATACATTTGGATCTGCACAAATACTGAAAAGAACTAGAAATGTCTCATTTAAAGTTCCCCGACTAATCCACAAATTTGTCCAAAAAAATGTTGCTACCATTTCCCACTTTTTAGAGACATGTTATTAGAAAATTTAGACTAAAGGTTCCTGATGGTCCTCTACGTTGCGGTTCCATAAGTGCTAGTAACACTGTCAGTGCACCATTGATCAGTCTGATCATATTTGCTCACCACCACTCTACGAAGCCTCTTGTCCCTCATTGAATCGCCACAACCATTTCATCAGTAGGATATTGTTTTGTCTTTTTAAATCCCTAATTCCCAATCCAGCATACCAGTTCTCCAGCTGGACCTCCTCCCATTCTGTTTTCGATGCATCTTAAACATGTATGTCAATTTTGAGTTAATCAGAATAAGTACTTTGTTGAGATTATCAAGTTCAATCTGATTTGATAATATTAACCCTATCACTTGTATACCCTCTATTATTATATACGTTATGTATCAACCATTTTACATATATGGCATCCACTAGATTTAGTTCAATCAGTGTTATCTTTTTATTTAAACAATGGTATCTTTCAGGACCTAATCACTATTACCTATGAAACTTTTTGATTGATGAAAGAATTCCATGTATAAAAAGGAAGAAAGACTAAACAAAGTGCGATACTTAGTTTGTGAGCCAAGAGTCTATCGGATATAGTCTCTCTACCTCCCTCTGAGATAGTAATAGCTCTATCCTCTCCAGACCCCCACTTTGTCTGGATATATTGAATTGTTGTTATTATTGTGGTAGATCATTAATGTAACCCGAAGCTTTGACCTAATTTTGGAATTACTATATGACATTTCTTTCTTCCTTGAACCATTAATCACTTAAATATCTACCCAAGAGTGTTGAAATTTTGGTAGATATATTAACATTAATTTCTCACTCTTCTTCCATCTTCTATGAATTTCATAGTTATTGTATTATATATCACCTACCATCCTCTTTGTTGCTAATCCACAAAAAGTCCCTCCTTAGCTTGTCTAGCATCTTGATCACTTTAGCTGGAACGTGGAACAGTGACATGACATATGTAGGTAAAGAGTCTAGCACTCTGTTGATAACAGTGACCCTGCCCCCTAATGAAAGATATTGAGCCTTCAAGTTTTCTATTTTCACCTCTCTATTCCCTCCATGTATGTGTATATATATATATATATATATATATATATATATATATACATGGCCAGTGCCTAAGAGATAAAAGAGAAATTGGAGGATAGAGGGTTTGGGGGAGTAGTGGGGATGCGGACAATATGTGAGACAAAACTGCTGGTGTTTTAGGGAAATGACTAGAGAGGTGTTAAGTGTCTCTAGAGGTCGATCTGGTAGGCATTGTAGGGATTGGTGGTGGAATGGAGAAGTACAACGGAAGGTAGAGGCGAAGAAGAGGGCTTATGCGAAGTTAGTGGTAAGTGCATCCGACGAGGAGAAATGGGTGAATAGGGAGGAGTATGAGATAACTAGAAAGAAGCTAAGTTGGCGGTTAGACGGCTAAAACAGCTGCATTCGAAAGATTTTACACAAAGAGGAAAAGGGTGGTGAGAAGAAGTTATACAGGTTAGCCAAGGCAAGGGAGCGGAGGACCTGTAACCTTGACCATGTGAAGTGCATCAAGGGCGAGGACGACAAAGTATTAGTGGAGGATGTTTCCATTAAAAGGAGATGACAATCCTACTTCCACAAAATTTTCGAAAGAAGCGAAGGATAAAGGCTTATTACTGGGTGACTTGGAGTTCTCTGAGAGGCATCTCGATTATGGTTATTCTCGGTGTATTAAGATTGATGAGGTTAAAGGTGCTATTTGTAGAATGCATAAGGGTAGAGCAGGCCTAATGAGATTTCAGTGGGTTTTTAGAAGTGCTCTAGTGGGGATGACATGGAGTGGCTAACCAAGTTGTTGGGTATCAAGTTGTTAAGTCACACGATGAAGATTTAGGAAATGGTGGTGGATTGGGGCTGAGGAAGATTGTGATCATTTTCGAGAGTTAGTTTGGGATCATGCTTGGACGCTCGACTACAAAAGCCATACATCTAGTAAGGAGACTGGTGGAGTAGTATAGGGAGAGGAAGAAGAACTTACATATGGTATTCATCGATCTAGAGAAAATCTACGATAAAGTTCCCAGGGAGATTCTTGGAGGTTAGAGGTGTCCTTATGACATATACTAGGTCGATTACAGACATGCATCAGAGTCAAAACTTGTGTAAGAATTGTGGGAGGAGACGCAGAGCATTTTCCAGTTTTGATAGGGATGCATCAGGGATCGACTCTTAACTCGCTTTTATTTGTCTTGGTGATGATTGTATTGGCACGACGCATTTCAAGGTGCCGTGGTGTATGTTTTTTGCGGATGATGTGTTTTGATTGATGAGATATGCGGAGGAATTAATGCTAAGTTGGAGGATTGGAGACAAACCCTTTAGTCGAAAGGGTTTAGGTTGAGCAGGACCAAGACAAAATATTTGGACTGACGCTTCAGTGAGATGGCGCATGAGGCAGATGTGGTAGCGAAGCTTGATACGCAAGCTATCCAGAAGAGAGATAATTTCAAGTATCCTGGTATATGCTTTAGTGTAAAGGAGAGATTGACGAAGATATTACTTACCATATTAGTGCAACTTGGTTGAAATGGAGGCTCGCATCTGGAGTGTTGCGTGACAAGAAGTTGCCTTCTAAGCTTAAAGACAAGTTTTACATAGTGGCAGTCTGACCAGCTATGTTGTATGGGGCTATGTTAGCTAGTAAAACACTCGCACATTTAAAAGATGAAGGTGACATTGGATGTTGCATTGGATGTGTGGGTATACTAGGAGAAATAAGATAGAAATGAGTTATTCGAGACAAAGTGAGATTGACTTTGATGCCGGAAGCGAGGTTAAGATAGTTAGGGCATGTGAGCAAGAGAGGTATGGATTTAGGCGCTGTAGAGGTAGACCGAAGAAATATTGAAGGCAGTGTTATTAATGGCGCTCGCCATTCGCCTTTGGCGACATGGCGAGGTGAGGCGAGGCGAGGCGAGGCGAGGCGAAGCTGCAGCGCCATTGATGCCTGTGGCGAGGCAAAATCGAAAAGGCGACGAAATGCGACAATGGCGACGATGCGACATGGCGACGAAAAGGCGACATTTTTGTGTTTTTTTTTAAAAATGGCGGAAATTAGGGTTTTAAAACCCAAAAAAATTATTTTGGGTCCATTATTTCTCCATTATCAAACTAATAGCAGCAACCCAAACTCTGCAAACCTGTTGTGGCACCATTTTCGGCGGCCATTTCTTCTTGCGAGACACATTCGGGTGACAACTATTTTCGGCGACCAGTTCTCCGGTAAGCTTTTCTGACTTCTGTTTAATTTTTTTTTCATTTTTTTCTCTTCTGGCGACCTGCAATCAGATCCGGCGACCTGTGATCTTTTTTTCTTCTTTTTTTTTTCTTTTCTTGTTCCTTGTTCCAGTACTACGGAGAGGCT
>JBDJHY010135371.1:0-13401 GCA_039654485.1 Withania somnifera
ATAAGAATTGTTAAATTATGTAAGTCCTTATGACTTAGATTGATTTTAAAGTTATAGTAGAAGTATGGAAGAAGTCTTAAAGTATGACATGTTTTCAAAGTTTATTCTTAAAGCTTGAATGGAGTATTGAAGTGTCATAATTAATTGACTTTTATATCAATTTGGGTATGAGTTGAAGTATGAGTTTTGATGATAAATATTTATGCTTACATGTAAAGTGAGAATAAATTTGACTGTAAAGTCTCAAATGGAAGTTATAATGAGTGTTAACCACCTAGGGTTTAAATTGATGTTTTAGGCTAGTTGGTTCCATTTTGATTGTTCAATTAGTCTAGAGTGTATTTTGGAGAGTAGTTCCATTGAGGTTGTTCTATTAAAACTAAGAGTGTTGATGTGTCATTATTTTTATGGGAGTAGTATTAGTATCGAGGGCGGACATGAGGTCCTTATACCCATAAAACCTGCGTAGCCAGCGTAGGATATTATTATTGGCCCATTAAGTGTGCCTAGAGCGTCTTGGTGGATCCACTAGGAAAGAGGTACCTTTCTTTGTAAACATTTGGGAGCCTCTACACACAAGATGATATGTGAACTTCGTTGCTAAGGCACAGAGTATGTTTGTTATAGAAACTCCCGAGTGCAATAAATATGATTTTTGAAGTAAAGAAGTGGAGGTTTTTCACTGAATCTTTATCTTTTGTTAAAAATGAGTTAAGTTTAGCTAATTAAATGAGTTTACTTTTTCTTTTAAGTTATAGAGATTTTTAACTATTTTTTTATAACTTCTAAACTATTTATTTGAGTTGAGATGAAGTTGAGTTAACTGTTCCTACATTACATAGTACTTATCTTTCCCATTATAGAGCCTATTTTACACCTGCTCACGTATTAAGTGCATTTTCATATGTTGATTCTACTCTTTCTGCATGTTAACCCCCATACAGGTATTGCCAATTGTCCGGACCACCAACGTTGATATATCTTCACTCTTAAAAGACTAGAAGTTTGATTAGTCTTTGCTTTCTTCGAGGGCCCATCTGATGGAGTTCTTTCATTTATTTTTTTGTTTTGAGTAGAGCTAAGACACTTGTCTATTCTATTTCTTTTTGGCTAGGTAGAGGCATTTTTCTAGCAAAGATTGTTATTCAACTTTGTAGTGGCTTTTAGACATGAGACTGTTTGTTCATTGATGTTATTTATTGACTATTGGGAGGTGCCTATTATATTTATATTGTTATTGAGACTGCTTTAGCTGAGTATTGTGAATAGAGTTTTGCATGATCCAAGGGTTCTTTGAAGGTTGCTAAGGAAACTGAGTGGCTAAGGATGACGACCACTCCTAGGGCCAGCTTCGGGGCGTGACAAGCTTAGTATCAGATGACTAGGTTTATAGAGTCCTAAGTAATATTTGAAATACATTATTAGGTAATATCTCAGTAGTGGGTCTGACTGCAACATCTATATGACTGAGAGGATACTGAACATTTAGGAAAAGTTTCCCTTTATTGATATCTATTTCGTACTTTAGATTTAACTTAGAGATATTCTCTCTTTCTAACTCGTGCTTTACGTGTTTATATTATGCCTCTACAAAGACAACCAACTCATTAGGTCAGAGGTTGGGGTCATTAGAATCAGGTTCCACTTGTTCCAGAGCTACCGCAGCTATATAACATCACCAACATGAAGTTCCAAAATATAATGCACTTGATAGCTCCGACAGTGGTTTCACAGGATCAACATCCGACTTAGATTCCTGTTGTTTAGATGGTAGTTCTTAATGTTGTAGGGGTGAGAGAGTTCCTTAGGTTGGGACTCCAAAGTTCCATGGTTCAAGGGTTGTGGATAATCCGAAGAACTTAATTGAAGAGGTTCGTCAGACTTGTTATATGATGCGAGTGCTAGATATTAACAAAGTTGACTTGGAAGCTTATCAACTGAAGGATATTGTAAGGTCATGGTGTGATTTGTAGAGGAAAAATAGAGGAGTAGGAACGGTTCTGCCTTTATGGGTTGAGTTTGAGGCAACATTCATTGGATAATTATGTCCTAGAGAGAAGAGGTAAGAGAAGGCAACAGAGTTTTTGAGTTTAGAGTAGGGCTCCATATATGTTTGTGAGTACACTATGGGGTTAACTAAGTTGTCGAGGTATGCTCCGGAGATGATTGCTGATATGCATACTAGGATGGACATGTTCATATCTAGCCTTTCTCATTCTTTGATTCAGCTGGGAGGGCATCTCTATTTAGCAGTTAAATGGATATTGGTAGGCTAATGGTGTATCTCGAGCAGATAAAGAAGGATAAGGCTAAAAGGAGAAAGTGTCAACTGAGCAAAAGGCTAAGATTGATTATTCCTATTCCAATCAGCCTAAGACTAGAGGTTTTAGACAGCAGCAACAACAACGGATAGGGGACCAACCCTTTCATCCCTTAGTGCTCATTTGCAGAACTTCATGCCTCCAAAGAATCAGCAGAATAGGCCAGGTCAATCAGTTAAGAAAAGTAATGCTCCTTTGTGTTAAAAGTGTGGTAAGAACCATCTGGGTCAGTGTTATTTTGTGCAGAATTTTTGTTTTAGGTATGGCCAACCTGGTCATTGTCTTCAAGATTTCCCTTTCAGGAGTTGTTATTCTTGTGAGTTGCCGGGACATAAATAGAGAGATTTCCCCACAGTTTGAAGATCATACCATAGACTATTTATCCAGAAATACGCCAGTCTTAACAGGGTGCTACTTCTTTTACTGGTGGTGGCCAGAACCAAAACAATTTGTATGCTTTGGGCTCTTGACAAAATCATGAGCAGTCAGTCCATATGGATACAAGTATGTTGAAAGTGTATGATGTGGATGTGTATGCATTGTTTGACCCCAGAGCTAATCTTTTATTTATATCCTCGTATGTTTCTAGATATTTTGGGTGAGTCCTAAAGTGTTAACTGAGTTTTTCTTTATTTCTAGTCCTATTGGTGATTCTATTATAGCTGAGAAAGTCTACTGTAGTTGTCCCATTTTTATATTGGGGATGGTTGTTCTTGCTGATTTGCATGTTACATATGATAGACTTTGATGTTATTAATTTCCTGATAAACCCATTCTTGAGTAGGAGGGCAGTAGAGTTGTCCTCAAGAGTAGGTTCATTTCATATCTGAAGGATAGAAAGATTATATCTTAGGGTTTTATCTATCATTTGGTTGGAGTTATGGACCTTGAGTTTTAGACTACTAATAGCTTGTCGTTCTTGTAGTTCAAGAGTGTTTTGATGTGTTTCTTGAGGATTTACCCAGAGTCTAACCGGGAGATAGACTTCGATATAAATCTTATTTTGAGCACTCTTCCCATTTCTATTCTTCCATATAGGATGACATCAACTGAGCTTAGAGATTTGAAGGACTATTTGGTAGATCTAAGGGGTTTATTCATTGTAGTGTGTCTCCTTGGGGTGCCTCTATCTTATTTGTGTGTAAGAAAGATGGTTCTTTTTATATGTGCATTAATTAATGTCAGCTGAACAAAGTCACAATCAAGAATAAGTTTCCAATTCTGAGGATTGATGACTTGTTTGATCATCTACAAGGTGCTAGACACTATTTCTTAGATTGATCTTCATTTTGTCTACCATCATCTTGAGGTCAGAGAAGCAAATACTCCTAAGACAACTTTTTGGAAATGTTATGGCTATTTTGAGTTCATGGTCATGTTGTTCGGTTTGACTATTGCTTCTGTAGCTTTCATGGATCCTATTAATAGGGTTTTCAAGCCATACTTGAACCCATTTGTAGTTATCTTCATTGATGATATTCTGGTTTATTCCAACAGTGAGGAGGAGCATGTAGACTATCTTCGAGTTGTTCTTTAGACTTTTAGAGAGCAATAAACTTATGCCAAGTTTTCTAAGTGTGATTTTTGTATTCAGTCATTTCCCTTCCTTGGTTATATCATTTATAGTGAGGGTATTTTTAGTGGATTCTTATAATATTAGTTCTGTCTGAAACTGGTCGAGGCCTACCTCTCTGTCAGATATCCGTAGCTTTCTAGGTCTAGCTTAGTATTATTATAGCTTTTTCGGGGGCTTGTCTTCCATAGCCGCTCCCTTGATCCATTTGACTTAGAAGAAGGTGAACTTTGAGTAGTTTGATGCTTGTGAGAAGAGTTCTCAAGAATTGAAGGCTAGGTTAACATCAACTCCGGTGTTGACCTTGCTGAGGGTTTTGAGGGGTTTCTGGGTGTATTATAATGCTTCAAGAGATGCTATAGGTTGTGTTTTGATGCAACATGTTAAGGTTGTGGCTTATGTTTCTATACAACTTAAGACTCATGAGAAGAATTCATGATCTTGAGTTGGAAGTTGTGGAGGAACTACTTGTATGGAGTGCATGTAGATGTCTTCACTGATTATAAAAATTTGCAACATATATTTAAGTAGAAGGATCTGAATCTTCATCAAAGAAGATAACTTGAGTTATTGAAGGACATGACATGAGTGTTTTGTATCATTCGGGCAAGGCTAATGTAGTAAATGATGCCCTTAGCAAGTTGTCTTTGGGGAGTTTAACGTATGTTGAGGGGAGTAAGAGAGAGTTAGCTTGATAGGTGCATTGACTTCCATATCTTGGTGTTAGAATGATTGGTGTAAAGGATGATGTTATGCTTGTTGAGGATACTTTTGAGTCACTTATTGTTGTGGAAGTGAAAGTGAAGCAAGATAGTGATCTGGTTCTTATTCAACTAAAAGATGCAGTCCAGAAACAAAAAGTGTAGGTTTTCTCCATGGGGGAGGGTGGATAGGGTTCTTTGTCATTAGGATCGCTTATATGTTCCATATGTTGATAGGTTCAGAGAGAGGATATTGTTAGAGGTTCATAATTCCAGGTATTCTTTTCATCTTGGGGCTATGAAGATGTATAAGGATTCGAAGGAAGTATATTGGTGGAATGGTATAAAGAAGGACATATCTGAGTTTTTGGCTAGGTTTCCTATCTGTCTACAAGTTAGGTAGAGCATCAGAGACCAATAGGTGATATGTAACAGTGTGAGATTCCAAATGAAAGTGAGAAGTGATTAATATTGGCTTTGTTATCGGTTTGCCATTAGCCCAGAGACATGATTCCATATGGATTATAGTAGACTGAATGACTAAGTATATTTACTTTTTGCCGGTTCACACCAATTATTCATCAGAGCAGTAGGGTAGGGTTTATTTGCAGCACATTGTTCGGATGCATGGTGTACCTTTGACCATCATTTTTTATAGAGATCTACCATTCACATTTCCATTTAGGAGATCTTTATAGAGGGGTCTTGGTACCCAAGTTCATTTGAGCAAAACTTTTCATCGTCAGATAGTTGGTCATAGTAAGAGGACTATTCTAACTTCAGAGGAATGCTGAGGGTGTGTGCAATTAATTCCAAGGGTATTTGGTTTATCACCTACCTTTGGTTGATTTGCATACAACAACAACTATTATTCGAAGATTCAGATGGTATGGTGGTAGTATAGGTCTCTGATTGGTTGGTTTGAGGTTGGAGAGACAGCTATGGTAGGGATAGAGTTTATTCTTTATGCTATGTAGAAGGTTTCGACTATTCAAGCGATATTGAACATAGCCCGTAGTAGAAAAAATTCATATGCAGACATGAGGAAGGGAAAGTTAGAATATTATGTAGATTCTCGGGTGTTTTTGAAGTCGTCTCTTTTGAAGGGAATCATGAGGTTTGGGAAGAAAGGTAGTTGAGTCCACGATATATTGGGTCGTACAATATTTTCAAGAGGGTGGGCACAGTTGCCTATTAGCTAGATCTTCTAGCAGAGCTAGCAACAATTTACCCTGTGTTTCATGTATCCTTATTGAGGAATGCATGATCGACCCATCTTTGATAGTGTCTGTTGGGGATATTATCATAAGTGATAGCTTGAACTATTAGCCGGTCCCCGTTTAGATTCTTGATAGACAAATTCCCAGATTAGGAACAAATAGGTAGCCTCATTTAAGGTTTTCTGGAGGAACCAATCAATTGATGGAACTACATGGGAGGCAAAGGACAACATGATTAGTAGATTCTTGCATTTGTTCCCTTCTAGTTCCACTTCATCTCGAGGTAATAGCCTCTTTATTCAGCTTATGTTCTTGTTAGTCTATGAGCATATAACCCGTAGGATTACACGAGTGGATTGAGTGTATTAATGCATGAGTTGAGTAAAAGTGATGATAGTTGAGATAATAGTACATTGCATTTATGTGCTATTTGATGAGTTTTTATATGAGGTTAGCTGTTGTAGTTTGCATGTCTGACAAATGATATAGTAGCCATACCATATTTTGTTGGTTGATATAAGGTCATGGGAAGGTTCCACAATCAGTTTGTTAGTTTCTTAACCCTTTCCCCATTTTCTATAGATGAGTTCTTCATTAGAGGACGACTGATCACAAGGGGGTGATATTGTAACACTTCAAAACTTATACTCGAGATTTGGTGGGCTAAATAAAGTAAGCTTGTGAAATTTCACAAGAATCATGTACTTTTCCATTTCCATGAACCATTCTATATACGTTCCTAAGTACAGATTCTATGAATTTTTACTTGATCCTAGGTTATAAAATCCTTAATGAAGTGTGGAATTAGAGTTTGATGTGATTCGAGGTCATGAGAAGCTTGTAAAATGAAGTTCAGTTCAAGGATTGTCTACAGTTTTGATGTCATTTCATGCATAATTCAGCTTCAAACAATTATATCTCCTAATATATAAAGAGGTATACAATCCATAACCTACCAAAAGAAAGTTCTATGAGTCTAGTTTCCAACTCAACAAACCTGTTGTCAATTCAAGTTGTAGTATAAATTTATGACCATTTTAATGAAACAATCTCAAGAAATATGTTTTGATTGGAGATGGCTTGATGGTACGTCAATCCAAGTTGACATTTTTGTCCATTGAGTCATCTTCTAGGAAGACATTTTGACGGGTCAGTTAACGGACCATTAATCCGTCTGTCAAATGTGTCCTGGTGAATTTTTAACCCATTTTTTAGGGAACCTTTGGGACTTTTACCACCTTTTATTTGAATAATCTCTTGTCATTTTGGACTCCAAATTGAATTGTATAAAACCCCCAAGAACTTAGTCCAAGTCATTCTTTGATTAATAAAATGTAAGAAAGGGTTTCATCTCCAAATTCTCTCAAGAGGCAATGTTAAGGCTTCAATAAAAGTTCTTATTGCAACTTCTTTCATCAATTTTCCTCCATCGAAGTTCTTCAATTCAGGTATGTGGTCTATGAACAAGGATTCCCTTCCATCGTTGTACCCCAAAACCCTTTTTCCTAAAGGTTTTGAGGTATACAAGCATGTATAGGGTTCTTAATTAATATAAATTGAGAATTTCCTTATTTGATGATTTCTTGATGATTTGTAGTCAATAATATGAAGCTAGAATAGTAATTGCTAAATTGTATAAGTCCTCATGAATTAGCGTGATTTTAAAGTTGTACTATAAGTATGAAAGAAGTCTTGAAGTGTGAGTTAATTGATATTTTCAAAGTTTATTCTTAAAGCTTGATTGGAGTATTGAAGTGTCATAGTTACTTGACTTTTATATGATTTTGAGCATGAGTTTTAAAGATGATTTTTATGCTTACATATAAGCTGATAGTAAATTGACTATAAACTGTCAGATTGAAGTTATAAAGAGTGTCAAACAATTATGGTTTAAATTGATGTTTTGGGCTAGTTGGTTCCATTGAGGGTGTTTCATTAGTCCAGAGTGTTGAAGTGCAGTTTTTATTGCGGTTCGATTGAGGTTGTTCTATTAAGCGAAGAGTGTTGATGTGTCAATTTTTTGTATTGGAGGAGTATTAGCACCGAGGGCGGGCATGATATCCCTATACCCATAAACCTATGTACCCAGCATAGGATAATATTACTAGCCCATTAAGTGTGCTTAATGTGTCTTGGTGGATCCACTAGGAAAGAGTTTTCCTTTTTTAGTAGGGTTTTGGATCTCCTACACACGTGGTGATGTATGGACTTCATTGCAAAGTCATGGAGTATGTCGGTTATAGAAACTCCCAAGTGTAACAAAGATGATGTTTGAAGTAGAAAAGTGTAAGAAGGTTTTCGACCGAGTCTTTATCTTTTGTTAAAAATGATTAAAGTTGAGCTAATTAAATGAGTTTATTTTTACTCTTGAGTTATATAGATCTTTTTAATTATTTTTGTTCTAACTTGTTAAACTGCTTATTTAAGTTGATCTGAAATTGAGTTAACTGTTCATGCATTGCATAATACTTATCTTTCCCATTACATAGCTTGTTTTATACTTGCTCACGTACTCAGTGCATTTTCATAAGTTTATTATCCACTTGCTGCATGTTAACCCCTATGCAGATATTGCCAGCTGTCCGTAATCCTAAGGTTGATATATTTGCCCTCATAGAAGACTAGAAGATTGGTAAGTCCTTACTTTCTTCAAGGGACCAACTGATGTAGTTCTTTAATTTATTTTATTCCTTTGTGTATAGATGAGACACTAGTGTATTCTATTTTTTTGGCTAGCTAGAGACGTTGTTCTAGAAGATATTGTTATTCAAAATTCTAGTGGATTTTGGACACAAGACTGAGTATTTGATACTTGAGATATATTATTAATTCTATTTATTGACTATTGTGAGGTTACCATTAAACTTGTATTCTTATTTAGACTGCTTCCACTGAGTGATTGAGTAGAGCTTTGCATGATCCAAGGTTTCAACCAATACTGCTAAGGCAACCTAGCGGCTAAGGACGCCGACCACACCTAGGGGTGACTTTGGGGTGTGATAGATTCTAGCATGTGTTTAATCAGATACTTTCAAGGTCATTTTGGTCCTTTTACCCTAACCTCCTAATATTAGATTGTGTCATTTACATGTCTAAAACACTTAGACAAATTACTTTTTCTAAATTCTCCTAAAGCTCAACACTTAGAATAGAGAAGAAAAGAAGAGAACAAGACTTATTCTCTCCACTTCTCACGGGTTAGGGTTCTTCCCGAAGAGCTTTAAGAAATCAATTCCACCAATGAGATTAGTCTAAAAATTCTTCAAATAAGTATGTATTCCACGAGGGTTTTCTTCGCCTTCCAATCTCATATAGTTTCAGTTTCAAGTTGAAATTTTAGGATATATAACAATTATCTTTATATGATGAACTTATTTCTCCCAGAACGTCCCATGATGATTATTAATGATTTTTCATGGTATTTACAGGTTATTTCATGAAGTTGCATGTCCTTATGAATTTAAGTCAAAATCCATTGCAGTTCATCATTGTGTGAAGTTTTTATATCATGCTTATAAAATTCATCATAAGAACATGAAGTTTGGTTAGTATTCTATCAGTTTTATTTGGTTTTAGTCTGTTTTACAAGTCATGATTAGTTTTTCCTAAATTTACTTGGCTTTACAAAGATTTAAGTTCATTTTAGTGTTAAATAAAAAAACTATTTGATGTTTTGGCTTTACAAAGATTTAAGCTTATTTCAGAGCCAGTGATATATTGCCCAAAAGGGCTAAAAGTGTTTTTACTTTGTGAGTTGATAATTAAAATGTGTTACACTAGTAAAGATTAGGAACGAACCTCAGTAGTTTTAGTTTGAGGAGTTGTATTAGCATCGAGTGGATTCGGGTTCAAGAATCCCTATCTTATAAACTATGTTGCCAACCGTAGGATGTATGTTATAGACCAAAGAGGCATTCTGTTAGCACTTAGTGGATCCACTAGGTAAATAATTAGGTCCTGTTCTTTTGGTAGGATATAATGCTATCACGCCTCGAGTCTAAACCCTAGATGTGACATGGCTTTCGGAACCACTTGGTGGCCCAAGTGTACCCTTGGATCATCCGTATACTAAATGTACTGACATGTTTGGCAGAAACAAGTATATAAATGAGCAAAACTGACAACTCAAGACATAAAATATATAAATACCTAGATTTTATGTATCTGTCTAAGTCTGAAAGACACTACTAATACCATAGACGAGTTGCTAGGGCAAGTCTCTAGTTAACTTGAAGTAAAACTTAAAACTGATATAATATACTGAAATGAAGTAAGAAGCATGTCTGAATAATCTTGGTACTCGACCATGAGGACTCATCACTGGACTCTTTGAAATGCTGGGATCAGGTTAACCCTGAGCATGTGGATGGTTACTGGTACTTCTTACTATTTGAGTATACATCTGATCATAGCTCTAAGCTGGTGCTGCTTACTATTTGAGTCATACGAATTGACTTGGTTTACTATTTTACCATCTCCGCTCTAGGTCAAAGGCTGAAAATTCTATGTTTGTAACTTTTTCTATAGACTATTCTACAATCAACCACTATGCAAGGCCAGACACTAACTATATATATGAATTCCAATATTTTATCTAAGGACTATCGTCATTTACACTTAAATTCTTAGGGATTTCCTCATAAATAGGCTCTAACTTCCTCTTTACCTCTTAAGGCTTCACTAAAAAGCCAATGCTCTCTCTAACTTACTAACATCAAACATCAAATTCTTCATCCACCCTCATACTGCAATACCTCATACTTGGGTACTCATCTAGAGTTAAAGTTCATTATTCAATATTGATATGATAATGACCGATCTCGCTTATATCAATTGATGATAAATGCAATGGATAGCTTGGAGCTTGTTGGAAGTCATTTATAGGGTAATCTTAGACGCTTGAAACACCTTCAAGATTAGGAATTCGTACACATCAAGGACCAAGGAGGAGTTGGAAATGAGAATCAACAAAATCCCCAGCTAGGTGGCAGGAGACGACCAAAGAGACAAACCGTTTAGGCCAGGATGATTCTCCCAATGGAGCTGTCCAAACCAAACTCTAGTTTTTTAGGGCTATTTTGGACAGAAGAAGAAGGCAACTCATCTACCCACAGAAGGCCAGTTGGACGTTTCGCCTACCTATTCTCCTTATATGGATAATTCCATTTCCAGCCCCTTTTAGCTTAGTGCTTATGCTCGAGTAGGCTATTTTTGTAGTAATTGACTCAACCCTATAAATAGCCTAAGTTGGTTTCATTTGCAAGTAGAATTTTGATGAACATTGATTATAAACAAAACTCTTGAAGAGTATGTTAAGTGTTCTCCATGTGAGACATTTGAGTGATTCCGTGCGTCGGAATGTGCAGGCTTATTGCTTGGTTTTTGCATAGAAACATTGGTTGCTTCGAAATAGTGATTCCCTCATGGTCTTCGTTAGAGTTATCATGCTTGATTAGGATTCATTGGAAGGGTCTTCGGGTTTGATACACCATTAGGTTCGATTAGGTTGCATTTTCTTGTGTGTAACTGTCTATCTTTTATCTCTTGTTTATTTATCTTGCTTCCGCGTAATCGCATTGGCATCAATTACTTAACACGGATAACACATAACTTTCCATCACTACTCAGGCATACAACTACTAAATCACAAGCCAAGGAAACACTAGCCCTGTGAGAATTAATAACACACTCAATCTCAAAGACCCACTCAATCTCATGGAGCCCTAACGGAAACCCTCAAACTAAGGCCGAAAATCCTCACAGAAGCTCCTGGGAAGATACTGTGGTATGAAAGCCTACCTAAATTTCCCCTAAGTTAGTGGGGGTGGACCCTGGTGGTCTGCTATCTCGAAATACCCGCAACCACTGGCTGGCTGTACCTTCAAGTAGATAGAAGGTATAATCCACCCTATGAGAGTCCAATAGCTCCAATGTCCGCAGACGCTCCTCACATACCGTAGTAAACTCATGGGGTGGTCCTGCCCCTACGCTTGTGAGAACCTGGCGGTGGCGATCTGCAGAAAATGGTCCAGCATCTTCTGTACGTCAAATGCGGGTAAAACAGGACCTGTGTTGGTGCAAGATCAGTGGCAGCTACAAACACAGGGGAGACAGTGCACCCTGCGCCGCTCCCTAAGCAGATGACTATGGGGCTGTCTACCGCTGTACTGTCTAACTTTTGAAGTATCTACCATAATAGGTCTCTAAATGCGGCAGGTGGTGGCTAAAAAGGATATGACGGTAGCACAAAAGGTGCTTGCTAGTGTAAAATAGTTGGGATAATAGGGACCAGCTGGAGCATCCTCCTCTACCCCTTCCTGTCCGGTACAGGAAGGGTCCCGATCCATGAAAGATCCTCTGGTATGGACTATCTGTGAATGAGTGAAGTCAAAGTAAGTTCTTAGAAAAGATACGAACATCAACACACGACAGGATTCCAAAGAAGAGAGTGTTTCCTAAGGTACCCCGTAGCCTCCCGATAATCAGATGCGGACGTTTATGTACCGATCCACAAGACTCTACTAGGTACTTGCTCTAATGCCAGAGAGACCGGTGAACCTAGGCTCTGATATCACTCTGTCATGACCTAAAATTCAGGTCATGATGGCGCCTATAGCCCTTCAGTATAGAAGACTAACCCTATAGCCTGGAGCTACGCAAAATGGGCCATATACTCTCGAATTATCCAACACAAAAAGCATAAGAAGATATATGTAAAAGCGGAAGCATAAGATATACATATACAACCCAAATCCCAAAACCCAGTGTCAATGACACATGGAGATACTATAGAGAGTAACCAAAAGATAAATATGTACAAACCAACTTCTACAAAAGTAATACTAGGCTCTGCTATAGATAAAATAAAGTAGGCTAGAAATCAAGGAAACCACGGTCAGCTCGGACGACAAAGCTCACCGTAATCTCCACAACTAGCTATATCTAATCCACATGATCTAGGAGTCTGCGATAACCCCTATCGGTATCTACACCATAAAAAAGGGTATAGAAGTTCAGCACGAGTTACCAAAAAGGTACCCAATAGGCATCGTAGGCCATTCGGGCTAAAATAAAGTACAAGTAAAAAGGCGAGGAAGTAAAACATGTCAAAGATAGTAGGGAAGCAGAAAAACTAACAGATATATAGAAGATAAAGATACCAGAGTGCAATGTGATCAACAGAGTGTAAGTACAGGTCTACAGGGACCTAAAACATGGTGAACAACCCAAAATTGAAGTAAAGAAACATACTTGTGCTCCAGCTAAGAAAACAACCAACTAGCCATATGAATATCTATAGACGCCACGAATAAAGTATCAAATGGTAAAATACAGCTAGGTATGGAACAAAAGGTAAACACATAATACCTATCTGGCATCCTATTGTCACGACCCAAAATTCAGGTCATGATGGCATCTACAACCCTCCTATAGACAAGCCAATCCTACAGCACGGAGCTACGTGCAATGGGCTATAAACTCTCAAAACATCCAACAAGGCGGAGAAACATAAGCAAAGACAGAAAAGAATGAAAGTAGAATGACTACATACATAATCGAAATACCAAAACCTTGTGTCAATGACA
>JBDJHY010135401.1:0-13400 GCA_039654485.1 Withania somnifera
TTTCTTGGAAATGTATAACTAAAAATCTTGACAAAATCGTTCTTATATCTTACTTTATTAAAAAGGCTCATCAAATAATTTTTTTATTGTTATGCAGATTTGTCTTGAATAAAAATGTAAACTATCATGTTATTATAAATTTTGAATACTTTCAATGGCTTATGTAATGGTACAAGAATTATATGAGAGGTTTTGACAAGAACATCATACATGCAGAAATAATGATGGGTCAGAATGCTTTCAAGCATCTATTTATCCCAAGAATACAACTATCGCCTCCTGAAAATAAAGTCTACTCGTACAGATTCATAAGAAAATTATTTCCAGTGCGACTAAACTTTTCAATAATGATCAACAAAGCACAAGGACAAACAACATCAATTGTGGAAGTATAATTTCCACAACACATTTTTTCATATGGGAAGGTATACATTGCACTCTTAAGGGGCATATATATGTCAATAACTAAGGTTTTGATAATGACTGAGCAACCAAAATGAAAAAAAACACATACCCCAAAAACATTATTTACAAAGAGATATTAGTTCAAATACTATACATATCATTACCTAATATCTTTCAACTTCTAATATATTATAATTGACTCACTTCAATGTTTTCTAATTTGCAGGTTCAGAAGACACTCATTTACATTAGATTCAATTACTATATCAAAGTGATGACATTTATTCTTTTATTTTAACGTCCAAAGTTGTATATACTGCCTCAAGTTACTTATCATTTAATAGGTACTTCAGGTTTTCCTACTTTCTATTGATTAATGTTCTACTGCATGAGTGTTATTTTTTTCACGTTATCTTGTCTAATAACTCCTTAAATAAAAACAAAAAAATCTTGGTGCTCTTGCTTCAACTTCAGGACCTCTCTGGTATAATAAATATTTTTTCTTTATATTTTGGATTTGATTAATGGTTCATGTATTACTTTAAGAAATGTATTTTTTGCCTTGATGAAAAGAGGGTAATAAGTAGAAGAAACACACTTATAAAGAGGTTTTGTTGTTTTATTTTTTAGAGAAAATAAATTATTTTTCTATACTACTGAATTCAACAAATGTATTTATTCAAGTCGGTCTTAACCGGGTTGTTTTGGTCTTTTCAACAATCAAGTTTCCTTGTTTAGAGGTCAAAATGACTAAATTAAAAGGTCATGAGTCATTATATCTATTACAGAAAGTTGCACAGATGCATGCCTCTATAATTAACTTTGTTATTTTAAGTCATCTCAAAAAATTGGGTGTTACATAATTAACAGGACTACAGAAAGAAATGATGCCAAACATCAAATCACTAGACACATTCTTTATACCAAAATAAACAACCTAAATTCTAAGATAAAACTTCAAAGATATGTCAACAATTTGCATACATGTATTGCAATTATAGTAGCCATCATCTTGAGCAAAATCATAAGTATTGAGTGTAAATGACCATTTCCTAACTTACTGGCATTCACCAATGTACATTAAAAGTTGTCCAATAATAATAAAAAGGTTAGTTGCTGGGATTACACAACTTCCATTAGCTTTGTAGTTACAATGAAATTCTAGCTATTGAGAGCATAGAGCTTAGGCAAAAGAATTAGTTGAAGAAACGATCATGCTTTATTTCCTTCAAGACTGCGAAGAAAATTGTGAAAAACAACATAGGGTTGCCAACCTTGTACACTAAAATGCTGCAAACTGTAGTAGCTCAACAACTTTAAGCTCCTCCAAAAAACCAGCAAAAGCTAAAGCTTATTATGTGTGTAATGCTTACCATATATTTTTTGTTAAATTTGTACATCATTCGAGGTTGAAGCCCTGAAAGGAACATTACTAAAAGGATCCTCGAACATCTATAAATAAAATATATATTTAATTAAGTAAATTGTAAAAATTCAAAATCGTAAATGTTGCAACACAACACATGGTTCAGACATTAAACACCCTTGCAATGCAGTTTTGGTTTATCCACCTAGTTAGATGTAATGACCATTATGGTTATTTTTATGTATTTATATTTTTTAGTGTATTAAATTTTCTGTTGCATTCATAAGTCATTTGAGACTTACCAAGACTGGTGGTTCGATCCTCGAATCGTTCATTTGGTTGTTATGTATATTTTTATATTTTAGAGCCTTAATTATTAAAATCATTGACCTCAGTCAAAATTCTATGAAAACAAACTCAGAATCAAATTTCAACAAATTCATTAGCTCTAGAACATGGAATTTGTTCTAGATGGACTCTTGGTTCTGGTCTGAGGGCTTGGTTTTGGTTTTGTATCATTTTGCGTGTTTTATGTGTTTTGAAATTTATAAGTGTAGCTTGGTCTTTTAATAATCAGAGCCTCAGATTGAAAATCTGACTACACCATCATCTTTGAAATATTGAGTTTGGATTAAATGAGTTGTTCATTCGAGTTTCGAGCCAACTAAGATCATTTCGAGTACTTAATTAGAAAGTTTTTGTTTTAGGCCTAGAGTTTACTTTAGTCAATATTTTATCAAAATAATCTCAGGTTGAAATGTTGTCTGCGCAGTTGAGCTTGAAATATCATTTTCTTACAGGTAACATATTTAGTTTGTGTTCATTAGTTTTTGAATACATTTTGAGTCCTATTTTGAAGCTTGGTTTTTGGTTGTCCATAGCTAGTGCATTAGCATTTGGTACATCCATTCTAAAGCTTTCGCGATTGAGAGAGTCATGCATACAACCACAAATGTCTTCCTCTATTGTTCTACGTGATCACAACATTGCTTCATGCGATAGCACACCTCAGCCCTTTTGTTTTATATAATTACAATGTACTATGCACGCGTTCGCGAGGTTTAGTCATCCCCAGCTCTGTGATCGTGAACCCTAGCTATGTGATCTTGTAGATAAAATTATTGCCAAGTATATATACCTAGAATTTTAAAAGTCAGCATTATTCTTCAACTAATCACTTCCAAATACTCAAAAACCTCCATTGAAATTCATTGGGTCTTTGCATGCGATAGTTGGTGACGTTGGGAACAATATTTACTTGATTATTCTTCATTATTGGTATTTTTTCATTCACAAGTTTTTAAATTCTCTAAGTTGGTTCTTCACTTTAATCCATCAATTTTAGCTTATTTCTTGCTCATCTTAGATCCAAATTTTGGGTATGGGTTCCCTATATTACGGGGAATATTTTGGTACCCTTTTCTCGGAGTTTTGGGTTTGCGGGCAGGCCTGTTTTGACTTAGGTTTTGACAACGTCTATAATTATAGATTTGTGGGTATCATTTGACTAGTAACATGTAGATTATTAATTTTCTAGTTTCGTGTTTGTTCGTGCATTTTTGGAGCTATAGGAGTTGTCTAGGCTATTATCTATCGGTATTTGTGATCTTATCATCGGACGTCGGGTTGGCTATGGCTTAAGATCTTAGACTTGACTTATATGGAAAATAATTATAGTAATTAGTCATCCTTGGTTTGTGCTTTTAGGTTTGGTACCCTTGACTTTGTCTGCTTTTTTAGTCCCCTTTTTGGTTATGCATTGGTGTTGTATTTGTGATTATAGGTTACCTTGTGACCCTGTGTAGTCTTTATTGACTCTGAAACATAGATGGTAGGATTTTTTAGAGTATATGTAAGTTCCAGACATCGACTAGCTGTTTCTAAATTGTTGTAGTATCCGCGCCTATGTAGGACCGGAAGAACATTTTATGATATTGTTTATGGTTGAGCATATCATCATCATGAAACTGGTTTTCTACTATTTTATGGCCAAGATTCCAACATCACTGATTTTAAAACCTTGCATGACCTTGTGGGACCGTTTTTAGTATAATGGAACTAAACTGAGTATTAAATGATGATTTATTAATTTTTTATAATAAATGAAATAAAAAAGATATAATCACTTTTTTGACATACTACTAGACAAGTTGATGCTAAAGAGCTAGACAATGATAATTTATACTAATTTTAGTCTTGGTAATGTCTGAACAACAATACAGATATTACGATGATTTAGACTTGGTGATCTCCGGGCACTCATTCATACATGAATTTTATTGGAGAATAGTTTTAGTTCAATTCGATTATCGAGGTAGTATGTGGTGACACCCACTATGGACCTTATTGGTCTAGAATAGTATGCAACCAGAAGAGAGTTATAAGGGGGAGTAGAGGTATACGGGAAAGCCCTTCCATGGGTCCTTCTGTCGAACCTATAGGTACCGGAGGAGGAGCATACATAATTACATTTAGCATTCATCATATCATCACGCATATTATATGCTTCAGTGTTATTTACTACCCCCTGCCTTAACCCACCTAGATAGCTAAGCCTTTACAATTCTATAAGGGAAAATGCAGAAAGTAATAAATCTATGAGAAGAAAAGAAGGTACAAATATAAAAATCACCCAGAAACCGATGTCACAGTGTACAACCCTCTAATACAGAAATACATAACTGAAAATATACAAGTCTCAAATGTCTAGGATCCTTAATTAGGATCTAATACATAGATAAAAGAGTTTGGGCATCTATCCGATGACAAACAACTAACTCAACTCTCTAATAACTCTAGCCTCAGACTGGTTAGGAAGAGAGAATGATCAAATCGCACCAGAATCTTCCCCTACATAAGTGTAAGAAAGCAAGAGAGTGAGTACCAAATAAACACCGGGTACCTAGTGAATATCCCTGGCTCGACACTAAAATAAATCAATGAAGATTCACCACTACTTGGGTCGACTCTACCACAATCCTACATACTCCGAGCTATAAATCAGTACCATACCAATAATTTATAATAAAATTAAATGAAAAATACAGGGCGTAGGGATGATAACAAGAATAAACACTAAGATAGAACTTATAATGAAACAAAAAAGTAGAGTATCCTTAATAACCAGATCTAAGTCCACGCCAGGATAATACCAACAAGTTCTTACCAACCAACTGAGTAATGTATTAATACTCAAGTGGAATCATTTAATTCATATTAGCGGTAATAATCATCGAGGCAATACAACCAACTTAACAAAAGTATCAAAATCAATCTAAGGTGTATCAAGTAAAGCATCACATTCTTATCCCATTTGGAGTAAAACCTCCCTCCCCGAGTCCATTTTACAACTCATAGGGTGAACCCTACTCTCATCGTTCTATGGCCTTATAGGCAGAGTCTATAGTGCCTCATTATCTCTCACTCCATAAGTATGATTTCTCTAGGAAGGTACATCCAATGCAATTAAGAGTCAGACTCATAAGTGAATATTAACTAGAATAGGCCAATGTAACTAAAGGAAAAATACCTAATTCTAACGTCCATATCAAATCTTACCTCACAAGTCCAACTGGGGTAGGAAGGTTACATCTGATTTAATCGAGGAATAGGTTCGTAGGTTAGGTTGTGGGATGTTTAGACCAACATCAATACTGATCTCATACAAAACATCACTCTTTCAACATATTTCCAATAAAGACATTTCTAATCACTTACCATTTACTTTGTGGGCATCTTTTTTCACTACAAAAATAAATACAAGTTAGTACAACAATCAATAATCACCTTACCATACACACCTTCCACTATTCAATGTGTTCAGGACCCATGGGAGTTAGCTAATCCATGTACTACTTGTCACCTCAGACTCCACTGACAAAATCAGGTTGTTCAGTCATATCAAATACACTGGCAAGACTTAGATAATTTTTTCACATCAGATCCAACTGGTAAGACTTAGATAACTATCTCGAACTAATATTCAAGTGACAGAACCAAAAATAAAATTTATCAAACAAAGAGAAGTATGGCACACCAATGTGAGTAAATCAATATACCCTCACACAGACATTCTTCAATCATAATATCAAATCATGATAAATAAGGGTCACACATGGGTATAATCATCAACCAATTCCAAATAAATAATAAATCCCATCTGGGTATCACAATGATAACATAACAATTCTACAGAGGATAAGTACATCACATCATTATCATTATTTTATTCGTTTTGTTTTAACTCTGCATGTTTGACTTCAGTGTTCAATCGATTATTTATCACTGAACCTATGTGGATACCCCCAAGGATCCCTATTACTCTCAATTATAGGTAAACAATACACAACAAGGATTCTACATAGCTTTGTAATAGGGTCAAGCCTCCACTTTCCTTAAACAGAGAAAATCCAATCAAGTAGGTGTTTCCTTTGCGTCTAGCCTCCGACTCTGTAATATCTAATCAAATATAAGATAAGCAGTATAAAATACAGATTTAATACCCATGTTTATACTTTAGAAATCGGGCCCAAAATCACCTTAGAAAGCAATAACTGAGAGTTTGGAGAAATTTTAGAATTTTAGTTGAAAATCATGTTTCCCATTATTTTAGGAGCTCATATATGAAACCCTATAAAAACGAGTGAAAATCATCCTCAAAATGTCAAGATAATAGTTCAAGGCAATACCCCCTAAATTCTTCTTTGAAAAAAACAATATTTGAAGTAAATTTAGTAAAATGATCAATGAGAAATGAATAAATAATGTTAAAAGAACTTACCAAAATGCTTTTTGTCAAAAAGTATCCTTTGGAAAGTTGAAATAGAGCTCTCAAGGTCTAGAAATGGCAAATGGGGGAGAAAACCCGCTTTTAGAATTATATATATCAGGGCCGTTGGTGCCGATTTATTAACATAAATGACCGATTTATTGGTCACTAATTTATCATCCAATATATTGATGTATCATCAATGACAGATTTTTCGGTCATTTTATCGATAAATTGGTGGCACCGACTAGAATTTAAATATTTTTATTTTAGTACTCAAAATTCATACACAAACTCCTGAACATGAAACAATAGTTCCAATTGAGTATAAAACATATTCCGGAAGCAATGAAATTATCAAATCACCAATTTGATCCCCCCTCGATCCATTACTCACTAAGGTTACTAAAATTGAGAACTTTAACCAAAAAGGTGAAATTCTCCTCAAAGCTTCCAAAAAATATTTTGAACCTTTTATTAACTCAAAAATGACCTCCTAAATCCAATGAAATTTGAATATGAGTATCTGATGATTAAATGTTGACCAAAGTCAAATTTTGACCTTAAAACTTAACGTTATCCCATCTAACAGGCTTAAATCAATATTAAAAGCCTAGAATTGAAAACAAAGGTCCTCCTAGACTAATTTCGATATTTCAAAGCTGATAGAACAGATGAATTTTTTTTCGAGACTTGTAACTCCAAATGAGGTCAAAAACCACATATTTAAATACAAAGGCTTCCAAAACAAAAATATTTCAAAGTTCATAACTTTTGGTTCTGTTTTAAAAACCAACCCTATAAACTGAATAACTATGACTCAGGATAATTCTTGGAAACGGTAAATTAGTAAGTATTACATACAATACCAAAAATAATCTTTAGGGTCATTACATTTTATTTTTATATGAGCCCTGTCGACCGATGATGTGAACTGGTTACCATGTTGCTTTCGCTATTAGTATTCATACTATACTTTTGCATCTCTTGGTACAAATATAAGCATGATTCATCTACGATGATTACATATTTTTGTTGATTATCTTGATTCAAGGTTGATGATGGCTTCTGGCGTTCGAAGTTTGCCTTTACCTTTCTCTGTTATTTCATTATGTCATTTTGTATTGTTGGAGGCAGATACTTTATTTTCATTATCAGAGTTTGTATCACCTTGACAGTTGTTTTAGTGGGTCATGTACTAGAAATCAGTTTTAGGATTTTACCTTACTGTATTTGACTTTTACTTATCCATGTCCTTATGTTATGTCTTATCTTCCGTTTTAGTTCTATTGTCTTACTATACGTACTTGTTAGATGGTTCTCCTATGGTGCGATGTGGATGCCTTCATGACCTAAGAAATTGAGTCATGACTAATTGGTATCAGATCTCTAGGTTTATTGGTATCCTTGGTACATGAGACATCGTCTAGTAGAGCCTTTCAGTTTGGGTATGATGACATCGTATCCTATTTTTGGTAGGCTAAAGTGACATCTTAGGAAGTCAGACTCATTTTTCTTCATTTTTATGTCAAGAGTTACATATTAATTAGTCTCTTGAAATTTTATTTGTTCTTGTTCACTCTCCTGCATAAAGCATGTACGCGATCATCATCATCAACAAGAGATGTCGAGCATGCTGTACCACTAGTTAGAGCATTATCTAAGAGCCAAGCTCGTAGACAGGGCCAAGTTTGAGGATGTGATGCATCACCATCTAGAGCTGTTTCAACTTCCATCACTTCGGATGTTGAGATTAAGCCTGAACTGGTTCAGCAACCACCAGTGTTGTAAAGACCAACTCTATTTTCATCAATGGCGACTTCGATTCCAGTTATAACTACAGATATAAGGGGTTTTATTATACAACCATTAGGCATGTTAGGTCAGCAGAAAGGTAGGGTTTATACGTTATCCCTGAGTCCTTCTAGTTTTGGAGTACTACTATCTGTACCGGCATATCTAGTTAGTTTAGGAGTATCGCCGTCTATTTTAGCATTTCTAGTTTAAACACTTCCAGTTCAGGCCTATACCCCATCAATACTTGTAGTTCCTGCATCTTCTGTTATTCCATCTATGCATTCACATCTGCCAATGTCTGACTCCGATTAGAAGGCAATGGTTAGATTTTTGAGGTTGAGTCCTCCTAGATTCACTAGTACTTGGAGTGAGGATCTAAAATATTTTATCAATAGGTGTTAGGAGGGTTTGTATAACCTCATCCTTATGGAAACTCATGGTGTATATTTTACTGTGTATCAGATGGGCGGCCTCGCTAAAAAGTGATAGAGGTCTTACTCTGTGACCAAGTCAGCTGATCTTAAGCCCATTTCTTAGACTTCCTTTTGTGTTGAATTTTTTGGAAGGTATATCTCCCATATTGAGTAGGATCATTAAAGAAACTTCCTTAGGCTCCAGTAGGGTTCCTTGTTTGTTACTAAGTATGAGGCTGAGTTTCATTGGTTGTCATCTTATGGGGCCAATTACATATCAACTAAGGCGGAGAGGGTTCGTCGCTTTATTTCTGGGTTGAGTACGAATATTTATAAGACTGCTGAGCTATAGGTAGCTACATTATTATCCTTATAGGCTATTATTGAATATGCTTGTACAGTGGATCACCTTACTTATGGTGAGAGATTTAGCGAGGATAAGATGCCATGTCATCAGGGTTGGTTTAGTGGTTCGAGATTTGGTGGTTGAGGTTCTAGATCTTGGGGTAGAACCCCATCCCAGCAGTGGCATCAAGGACAGTTGGACCATGCCCTTTAGGCCTCTCTACAGACTTCTAGCTGTAGTTCTCAGGGTTTTGAGGAACAATCATCAGGTCAACAATCGAGGGGTATTGCCTCAGGTTCTTTAGGTCATGGTGTACATTCTGGTTCATCTCGTCAGAACAGACCTGTTGGGATGTCTTATGAGTATGAAGCTATTGTCCACTTTTCTAGAGACTTTCCCAAGAGGGGTATTATTTAAATAGTGGTTCAACCTCCTGTTGCTCCTACTCTCATTCTAGCATAGCCGTTAGGGAGGTTCCACCTTAAGGTAGGTGTGTTGGTGCTCTAGGTCATGGTGCCCCTCAGTGTAGTAGAGAGGAGGTTGTGATAGTGGTCGTAGTGGTGGTAGTCGACATTTGGCATTCCGGGGTAGAGGCCTTTGATATTTTGGTTATAGGTACTATCTCTATGTGTTATCATCCCACTTCAAATTTAATTAGTCTAGGTTGTACTTTCTCGTATGTGTCTTTATATTTTTCTTTGTGTTTGAGTTTGGCTAGTAAGCTGTTGCATATGCCTTTATCTGTCTCCACTCCAATAGATGCTTCTTTAGTAGTGGATCGTTCTTTGAGATCATGTTTTATGATTACTCGGGATTTTGAGACTTGGGATAATTTGATATTGTTGGATATGTTTGATTTATATGTTCTACTGGGGTGTATCACCTTGGGGTGCTCCTTTTCTATTTGTGAAGAAGAAAGATGGTTCTATGTGTATGTGTATTGATTATATTTAATTTAATAGAGTCATCGTAAAGAATAAGTATCATATGTCTTGGATTAATGATTTATTTGACCAATTTTAGGATTCTGCATTTTTTCTAAGATTTATTTGAGATCTAGTTACCACCAGTTAAGGATTAAGGCATAGGACATCCTTAAGATAGCATTTAGGATCCAGTATAGTCGTTATGAGTTCCTCTTCATGTCTTTTGGGTTGACTAATACCCAGTAGCTTTTATAGATTTGGTGAACCATGTGTTCAATGCCTACCTCAGTTCCTTTGTGGTTATGTTCATTGATGATATTCTAGTTTATTGGAGGAGCCAAGAGGATCATTAGAGGCACCTGCGGATTGTTCTTTAATTTTCTAGAGATCATCGACCTTATGAGGTTCTCAAACTATGAGTTTGACTTGATTTAGTTGCATTTCTTGGACATGTGATGTCCAAAAAGGGTATTATGGTGGATCAGATAAAGGTTTTAGTTGTTCGTGACTGGATGAGACCGACTACCCCTACCAAATCTTATGGCTTTGTTGCACTTGCTGGGTACTAATGTCGATTTATAAGGGGTTCTCTTCCATTGCAACATTATTGACTAGATTGACTAGGAAGGATGTTCCTTTCAAGTGGTCTGATGAGTGTGAGGTTTTTTCTAGAGGCTTTAAGACTATCTTGTAATCATTTCCTATGTTTATATTACCGAGGTTTAGAGTTTTTTTGTTTATTATGATGCTTTTGGTGTGGATCTTGGTTGTGTGTTGATGCAACAAGGTCATGTTATTACTTATGCTTCTAGATAGTTGAAGGTTCATGAGTGCAACTACACCCCATGAATTGGAGTCCGTCGTGGTGGTCTTCGTTCTCAAGAGTTGGTGCCATAATATGTATAGGGTTCATTATGAGATTTTCACCGACCATTATAGTTTTCGGTATATTATATGTCAAAGGGGGCTTAATGCTCGCCAACAGAGATGGATCTAGTTTCTCAGATCATAATAGCACCTACTATAACACCATTAGGAGAACCAACCCTGTAGTCCAAAGCCGGAGCTGAGGACTACTAAATCAAAAGAGGAAAGCATAAGTATAATAACAATATATGAATGAAGTGGAAGTATAAGTAATCAACAATTCTCCAAAATTTGGTATCAGTGTAATACGAAACCTTTAAGTACAGAACATGGAATCAAATTTCTAATACAAATGTATCTCCAAAAGTACATGAAGATCAATATCAATTCTGAAGAGAGTAGGAAAAGATGGACTTCAAACTTACCCTGAGTCTCTGAAAAATAATAGAATCTGTACGAATAACTGTCTGTGAATCAAGGTCGGGCACCTGTACTCAGATCTACACCTAGAAAGTGTAGTATGATTACAAACTGCCGAAGCAACCCGTAGCCAGTAGGCTTCAAAGTCTCACTAGACACATAACAATAATAAAAGAAGTAAATAACAGAATACAATAAATAAAATCATGAAATAAATAGTACATCATGGAAGCTAGCTACTCAGATAGGAATCAAGTAACAACTAGAACATGTATCTCTAGATAATCACATAACAAGATTTCAGGAAATGAAGGAAGATGTACCGAAACCTTTGAAACAATATATGTGATATCAACAACTAAGTAAAAGATAGGGAGTGAATATGGACGGTATACCCGTAACCTCAAGTAAGGAAAGGATGAATAATCAATGATACAAAACACAATTATCCTGCATAACTAGAAAATCTCAACAACAACACTACAGTAACTAAACAGTAAATCAACCATATGATAAATAAATTAAACACAGAATCACACTCATTCGTAGGCCTCCTATACGACCAAGGGTACACTAAAGAAAATAAGTGCAGAAAAGTAATTACATATATGAAGTAATCAGCCTCTACCGTCATCATATATCCTAACATCCCCTACCATAAGACTCAATTGTATCTAATCTGGGATCAATGCCTCATATATCTCAATAGTCTCAGTAAGTCATAATATCTACAAGTCTTGGTGTCCCATGCCTGAATCTGTAATATCGGTAGGTTATGGCGTCCCACGCCTCCAAACCGTATATAGCTTCTTATGCCTCAATATTATAATATCAACAAGTACGGTATCCCATGCCTCAATGATATAATATCAGTAAGTATGGTGTCCCATGCCTCAATGTCATATATCATCAAACCATTTATCTGTGATGGTATTGAAAAGTTGTACTCATTGCCGCACGATGATAGACTTAAGTGCCAACAACTGTACTCAATTTCGAACGGAGTCAGTCTCAAGCCTTAACATTAATTAGTCAAATGATAATTCCAAGTTCCAGGGTGTAAAGCTTGGACTAAAATATGTATAAATAGTAGTACCGGGTGCTCAATACACAACTGGGTCTAAAATAGTTAAAAGGTCATTTACTGATATTATTATTAGAGTAATCCAGTTTATTAGTTTATCTTATTTTCCATCATTATTACAAAAATCAATGCCTAGCCTCCATGGCTCAATAATCATGTGGTGATACTGGGCTAGCCTCAATGCACTCTCAACAAAGCCAATGGCCTAACCTCTCGTATAGTGAATGCACAGCACATTAGAAGTATATATAAAAACATGAAATGACAACTACTTATACCCCGCACATGTATCTCTGGATAACTCCTAGGTCACAGGCACCATAATAATCCGAATGCCGAAATAAATAGCCAACGAGAAATGAACGAAAGGACGGTCCAAGGTTACTATAACGACTTAGATACCCAACCCATGGATGCTATTTAGTACAATTATTAAAGCTATAAACTCAAATATAGCCTCACGGAGCCAACCTATCATCTGATAATAAAGCGTTGCAACTAACAAATTCTACTCCCACTAATATCAAACGAACTCCAATTGCTCTGAAATGTGTGAAATAGAATTCCATATATCATTATGAATCCAATGGTATAAATTATGCTAAGTTCCATACTGGGCCTAAAATCATCTTGTGGGGCCTGCTTATCAAAACTTAAAATAAACTTCACCACAGGTTCCCAATGTTACCAAGAACCCGTTCTTGAAAATTGAGCACAATTCAAGTAATGAAAGACCCTTGAACATCCCATAGAAAATTGAGTATAAAGGAATTTAAAGATTAGCTCTTTTACGAATTTGTACTATGAAGTTAACTAACCCCAATGAACAAGAATTTACTCAACAACTATTGATACAATTGATGAAATCAAGAATCCATGACTAGGGCATCAATGGAAGAAAAACTTTAATTTTCATGGAATTAAATGGATGAAATTACTTACTGAGGGTAAGGAAGGTGTATGAGATCTTCAAGAATTTATTCTACAGAGTTTGGGGAGGTTTCCAAA
>JBDJHY010135412.1:0-13398 GCA_039654485.1 Withania somnifera
ATAGATTGGAACAAGGATCTTTGTCGGTGGCCGAGTATGAGGCTAGGTTTCATTGGCTAGCGGTTCATGGGGTTGAATTCTTGCCGATAGAGGTGGAGAGAGTTCGCAGGTTTGCCAGACGATTGAATGTCAGGCTCCGCGAGGCGTTGACCCTATTGGTTACAGAGGGCCATCCTTTTCAGATGGTGGTTGACCATGCTAGATCCATAGAGGCCCTTCATCGTGAGTCGCAGCCACACGGTGATAAGAGGTCGCGCTATCATAGTGGTTGTAGTGGTTATCATTCTGGGGGCCGAATTCAGCAGTTCCCACAGGGCCAGTCTAGCCGGCTAGTTTAGTTTGCTTTGCAGCCGTTTTCTCCAATTCCAGTGCAGCCTCATAGAGAAGCCGGTTCTTCTCAGTATAGTAGGCAGGCGAGTTCTAGTAGAGGAGGCCATCAGGTTGGGCCATCTGGGCCTTGTTTTGAATGTGGAATTGTGGGCCATTCTGCTAGGCAATGTCCTCAGAGAGGTGTTTCATAGCCTGCTCCGATTGCTGCTCAACCGGTGAGAGCAGTGCCACCACCGGTTAGAGGTGGGGCATAGGGAGGTTATTGTAGTGGTGGTCATCGTGGTAGAGTTGGAGGCTGTGGTAGAGGTAGACAGGGCGGTGATCGTCAATTATATGCCATTCCAGCTAGGCCTGATGTTGAGGCTTCTGATGCTGTGATCACAGGTGTGATTTCCATTTGTGCTGTGCCTGCATCAGCTTTGTTTGACCCTGTGGGTGGTTTAGACTAATTGGCTGATTTGATGCTCTTAGATATGGTGGATTTTGATGTTATCCTGGGTATGGATTAGCTATCTCCACACAGAGCAGTCTTGGATTGTTTTGCCAAGACCGTGACCTTAGCATTGCCCGATTCATCTTCAGTAGTATGGCTTAATCAAAACACTTTTTGTAAATAAACATCGAAAAAAACCCTAGAAAGTAGAAAGAATTCCCCATCCCCAACATAATATAGTTAATATTCCTAATGCACTTAACATAAAATTGAAATATATAGAACAAAGGGGTAGAAACATACTTGTGATACCCTAGGTGTAATAACGAACTCCAAGTTTTTACCTGTTGTGGCTGATGTACTTAATAATGTGAGTTCTTCTAAAGGATCATCTCCCATAGTAATGGTAGTGGTGCTAGCAGGCAGAGTAGTAACATCCTTAGTAACTCTTGTTTGAATGGCGAGAGGAAGAAACGGTAAAGTTGTATTAATAGTGGTAGCAGCAATAACGGCGGCACAAAAGTTGAACCCAATGAATCCCCAATCCAATGGGCCTCAAGCTGACAAGTAAGATGGTCCTAGTGCTCTATGTGAGACTGAATAAAAACATTAGTGATAAGTCTCTCCTATCACCTCTGCTTCATGGATAGATCAACCACCTCCTCGTTATCTCATTAATGTGTCCTCCTGCCCTTGGCATGTCGAGCAGAAAAAAATAAATCAACTGGCAGTACAGGGGTTTTTGGTCTCAAATACGTTCATAAGGGACCTTGTTGCAATTGGTGGAGAAGCTGGCTTAGTAGAGAGCATGGATACGTCAACTCGCAAGGCATCTATCTTACTGAACGAGTTCTCCAAGTGGGGCACATATAACTGATTCAACTGAGTAGTTATATAGGCCTCGAAGATATCAATATATGCACTCATAAAATCATGATCCTTTTGCTGTAACTCTCGAAAAATATCTTAATATCCTAGTCATATTTTGCATAATTTGAACCATAATCTCAATAACCTAGTTTAGGTGTGCCTGGATGGTATGATGCCTCTTAAACATGTCTACCAGGAACTCATACAAGACTGTCACCTCCCCATACTCAGGAGTTGCATACGCATGAGCCACAATAGACTACTCAAGAATGTTCGGCTAGGATAAAGTGGGAGGACAGGTCTCTCCCTCAGGTGCAAAAACCACAATCTCAATAGAGGTACTCTAATAGGAGAGGGTACTATGAGAATAACTAGAGGATCCTGTCTTATGGTCAACTAAGTAGCTTGCTGCATTGTAGGAACATCCGAAAACATTCTGTCCCATTCCACAAGATTAATAATATCTTTTATCAGGACAGTGTTAGATATTTCTTCAACCTCTTGATGATAATAAACTTCCTTTATTACCATCGTCCCTCAATATTTCATGGATCATACCTAGAAAAGCTAAATCATTCTTCTCAATCACAACTTAATTCCAAATTTCCCATGCAATAATTTAGGCTACATTTATTGGATAGCCCTCCATGATGCATGGAACAAATATAGCTCCCTTATAGGTGATAGTGTTATTAATTTTGGTTGGTATCAAATGAGTACGCACCATAAATGATCACACTTTAGCTGGGAAAGACAGGGAATCTTTAGTTATCTTAGCATTTTGAATTTTGAACTTATAGAGCCTCAATTCTAGCAAGGGAAATTCTCCCTATTACCCACTCTATGACCTCTAATCTAGTGGTTGAGGTTTTCATTCTTGTCTTATTATTTACTTGTTTGATATGTTTTCCATACTCAAAAGTCAAGGAATGAGGTTTTGACTCAGGTCCAAATAGAAATTGATGCAAGGTAGTCTTAGAAATATCAATAATTTGGCCCCGAAATTTTACCCTATCCAGCGGAGGCATCTCCCGAGAAGTAAGGCCTTCCTTCATCATAGATATTCCCCCATGGTATTAAACATGGTTACATAAAAGCCATATAAAATTTGCTAATCACATAGGGGGAAAAGTACTTTCTGGTCTCAAACATAGAGTTCACCTAATACTGGTCAAGTAGTCTTTTAACCTCCAGTACTAAGACAAAGTTTCTTTTGAATATTTTGGGATCCTCACTGAACTCCTTTTTTTAAATTTTTCTTCCTTACTTATGCTCAAACCCACCGGGATATAATTTCCCAGCTCTAGGCACCAGCCTTTTCGTTCGCACAATATAAACTACCAGTTTCTCTACATTGAGTTCATCAAAATTAGTTTGTTCAGGTTCTGGAAAACTATCTCATCTTGCTCAATTTCTCCATCAATGTTAGTGTCTTCTTCCCCTCCCTCCTTGGAGCTCAATGAAGGTGACTCTACTCTATTATCATCACTGAAGCTCTCTCTAACCTCTTTAGACAGGGCTAGAGAAGACTCAATAACTACATGAGCTGAAACTACCTCCTCCCATTCACCCTTGAGATTTGGTGTATGGGGCTCGTAAGGGGATACCCATTTCTAAGTCAAACTTGAGACACAGTAGATTGTGGGTTCTCATCTTTAGAACTATCATATTCTAAAGTGGTGGGTAGGTGGTGAATTATGTAGCCTCGATGTACTCTTCATTTTGGGTTTAGGTGTCATGCTATTTGAAAAGAATCCATTAGTCTCAGATTAATTGAAATGAAAAACAAGTATAAATTTTTTTACAAGTTTGTTCATAGGGCCAAGGTACTACCCTAGGGGGGGTGTACAATCTGTGAAGGGGTTCGTAAGCCCCTTTGACCTTTTCTAAGTTTCTAAATTTCTTTCTAACATCTTGGGGTATGGGCCACTACACGATCTGTATGGAAGAAAGACAAATCATATAGGGGTTCATAAGTTCCTGCAAAAATTACACTTTTGTAAGAATGACCATACGACCCTAAAGGTGCCTGTAGTATGTATGGTTGGTCATACCTCCATAATTAAAAATCATAAATGGCCAAGAGTAGGCCCCAAAAATGGTTACAAAGGGCTATATAGGTCTACCATGGCCCATATGCCCAGTCGTGTGGGGGCATATTCCCTTATTTTTAAACTTTTTCAAATGGCTCATATTTCAAAAGCTTTCAATTATGATTCATTGATTTTTCTTTGTATGAGTTTATGAGAGAAGGGGTGATTCCTCTAGTCATACATCCCAATACATGATGAGTTTGAAAAATTACAATTCCCAATAGGTGATATAAATAGAATCTATTCATCAGGTTCACTAAGTGCGCATGACCCTCATGTCTATATTCAACACAAACTCGGGTTACTCATACTTCATCCGGTGTCAAAATTGGAATGATATTGTTGTTGGCTAGTGGGAAAACAATTTTAATGTCATGTTTTATATGAGATAAAATCATAATGATCATAGCCTCAGAGGGTGCATGGCACCCGAACAAAAATATCATCCAATTTCGACAATTTAAATATATATTAACAAGAATGAACTATTTTGATATGATTTGGACTCCAAACTTCCATTCATGCAGTGCAAACATAGATCAATTAATTCCCCCAACATACCCATCAACACAGTATACAAAATAGATCACAAATTCATTCAACAAACTAAATATATCAAATTTTACAGATATACTAACCCTAAACCATGAATCAAACTCTAAAATCTTGGTAAGAAAAGTGAGGAAATATACTTCAATTTGATGGTGATTAAAATGAGTTGGGAAGATGATATACTTTGTGAACTAGTGAGTGAATGAAACATTTTCTTAAAATATGATGGTATCACCGGTGGTACCGTGAATTTAAGTGAAAATGGAATATGAATAGATTAGTGGACATAGTGGAGGAGTAATTCTAGTGAAATTAGATTTACGAAAAGTTGGAGGGAGTCAAAACTCTTGATCATGAAAAAATTAACCCCTTTGTGTGAGAAATAGTTTTAAAAAACACTTTTGAATTAATTCATTGTTTATCGGGTCAATTTCAGGTAGTTGGGTAAAAATTTAGGTTGGGTCACTTTAATTGACCGATAAATGTCTCATGACCATATGTACGAGCCATGCATGAGATGTATGGTCCGTAGGGTTTTTCTTGTAGATCCATTCATCATGTACGAGCCACTCTGTTGGTTGTACGACTTTAGTATGGTCCGTGGGGTTTTTCTTCACATAATTTTACATTATTTTCTCCACCAATGTATCTAAAACCATGAAGAAACCATTACCTTATAAATATAAAAATCATAATTATTATATTTACAAGTCTTGTGTTGCCTCCTAAGTATCTCCTAATTTACAATGCAGGGTCCCTGATTACAGACTTCATCGAGGCTGAGCTCCTCAACAACCTTAGCCGCTTTTAGATTTATAGCTTGACACACTATCTATTCACATTGAAACTTTTTCCCTTTTTCCATTCCAAGCTCAATTGTACCATAAGGGAACTAAGTGAAGTTTGGAGTTAAATAGTAGAACAAAATATTCAGACTGAGATTTCTTTTTTGAATTTTATTATCATAGTACAATTTCATCCTCTCTTTGTAAAGCGCAGTGTTCTTGTTGGTTTTTCAAACTAAACTCACCGAATATATTAAGTTGTTCAAGCCTCAATTCTGAGGCCTCCTTCCTGTCTAAGCTTTGTATCTTTAAATCCTACATGGTCTTATGGTCCAACTCCATAGGAAGTGACATTCCTTTCCATAAACAAGATGTTATGGGGACATCCTAATTGCCATTTTAAAGGTTGTGCATTATCCCCATAGAACATCATCAAACCTCATAGACCAATCCGTTCTACTAGCATTAACATTATTTTCGAGGATAATATTTATCTCTTGATTAGATACCTCAACTTTCATACTATTTCGAGGATGTGACAATGTTTTCACCTTGTGCTTGACCCCATACTTTGCATGAAATGAACTAAAAAGTTTGTTATAAAGGTTAGAGCCTCCATAACTAATGATAGCTATAAGGGTATCAAACCTTACAAAACTATTATTCTTTAGGAATGAGGTAACACTTTTTCCCTTATTGTGTGGATGTGCCACAACTTCCACCCACTTATAAATATAGTCAACAACTACAAGAATGTAACTCATCCCATACGAACAGATGAATGGGCCCATGTAAAATCTACCACAGAAATAAAAAAGCTCAACTTCCATGATTAAGGCTATTAACAACTCATGCTTTCTAGAAATTCCACCATTCCTTTGGCATCGATTACACCCCCATGCCTTTTCATCGAACACATACCTTTACAAAATCATATGCATCCTAATAGATATAGGCCAGTACTACCCATATTGCAAAACCATGCGTGCATTTTTGATTCTTCATGGTCACCCCCTATAGGTGATGCTTGGAAAGCCTGCAATATGTTTATTATCTCTACTTTTGGGACACATCTCTGGATAATATTTTTATAACTCAACTTGATATATGGATCATCCCAAAAGTACTTCCTTACCTCATGCATGAATTTTTTTTGGTGAAAGTTCATCTCCTTGGGCACAATGTCGCTTGCAAGGAAATTTGAAATATCAGTAAACCACAGAATTAAATCATGAGAAGTAGATTAAAACTGCTCATCTAGAAAGGCATAATCAATATCAAGGTCATTTTACATAACATTAACATCCTACAACCTTAACAAATGGTCGACAAATTGATTGTTGGTTCCTTTTCTGTGCACAGCCTCGAAGCAAACTCTTGAAGTAATAATATCCACCGAAACGGTCTCATCTTTCCTCTTCCTTTATCATAGAATACTTCAAGGATGACTGTTCATTATGGATTATCACCTTCTTATTTAAAAAGTACTCCTGAAATTTCTTAAAAGCAAACACCATGGCTAATAATTCCTGTTCTGTCATAGTGTAGTTCTTATGGGTCGAATTCATGACCTTACTAGCGTAATAGATTAGATGAGATATTTTCTTTCTCTTTTAGCCTAGGAATGCTCCTAGTGCCACTCCTCTAGAATAAAACATTACCTGAAATGTTAATAACTATTTTGGATCTACTACAATTGGGGTTGTAATAAGTTTCTCCTTTGGGAACTCAAATATTTGAGGCAGTTGAATGCCTTTAAATATGCATCATCAAACATAAATTTACCTACTTTTCCAAAAGCTTGCACATTGGGTGTGCTCTTTTAGAAAAACCCTTAATGAACCTTATCGAAATCCAATATGTCAAAAAACTCTAAATACCCTTAACCAAACCTGGCTATAATCTTCACTTTTGATGTGTCTACCTTAATGCCCTTAGAAGAAATTTTATGCCCAAGCACAATAACCATAAAGTGACATTTCTCATAATTTAGGACCAGGTTCGTCTGCTCGCAAGTATCTAACACTCTAGAAAGATAAGCTAGACAATCAACGAGTGAGTCACCAAAAACTAAGAAATAATCAATAAAAACCTCAATAACATTCTCAACCATATTGTTAAAGATCATCAACATGCATCTCTAGAATATGGGTGGTGCATTACAAAGCCTAAATTTCATCCTTCTAAATGCAAATAAAACATAGGGACAAGTGGAAGTGATTTTCTCCTGGTCCTCTAGTGCAATCAATATCTTGTCATATCCTGAGTAGCCATCGAAAAAGCAATAACATGCTCTCTGTGCCAGTCTGTGTAGCATCTGGTCCATGAAGGGCAAGGGGAAGAGGTCTTTCTGTGTCTATGCATTGAGCTCCAAATAGTCCATGCACACTCATCACCTAGTACTGGCCTCATCAAAATAAGCTCATCCTTCTCATTGGGGACAACTATGATTCCTTCCTTTTTTGGAACACATTGTACTAGACTGACCCATTGACTGTCATTGGTCGGATATACTACCCCCAATATCTACAAACTTGATTATCTCTTTCTTAATAATCTCTTTCACTAGTGGATTTAATCGTCTCAACTGCTCGATACTAGGGATAGCATTACACTCTAGCAAAATTTTATGTGAGAAAATTTAGGGTGGAATTCCAATAGTATCTGTTATTTGAAACATTTTTAATACTAAAAAACAAGCCTCAGTAGAAAACTCTCTCAAATCCACTACAACTGTAACTGGTAGAGCATTCCCATCTTCAAGAAACACATAAAGTAAGTATGAGGGAAGAGCCTTCAACTCCTGCACATACAGATACTCTATAAGTGGTGTAGTCGGAGGATTCACTCTATTCCTTAAATCTAGATCTAACCTCTTTAGAGCATAGTAGAATAAAACCAAGACATTTAGTGCATTCTCCACTTCAGCAAAATGGTCAAAGTAGGTAACATCTAGATTCATCATAATAGTTTCCAAGGTCTCCATAGTGAACTCCTCCTTAATAGGAGCAACATCTATGCCACGACCTAAAACCCCAGGTCATGATGACACCTTCCATAACCCACCTAGACATGTAAGACTATAAATATTTACAAGCTTAAACATGAAAAGTAATTATTCAGTGAGAAGAAAGGAAGGTACAAGACTCTACTGCAAGGAATATATAGAAAAAAATGAAATACATAAGTCTCAAATTTCTTGGATCCCCAAGTAGGATCTAATAAATAACTAAAAGTGTTCAGGAATTTGTAGAATGATAAACAACTACATTGACTTTCTGAACTAACAAGGCTCGAACTTTATCTAAAGGAAGTGTGATCAAATCACACTAGTCTCTGTCCCTACACAAGTGTAGACAGTAAGGAATGAGTATAAAATAAACAATAGGTACTTAAAAAGTATTCTTAGCCTAGCATTAAAACAAAACACTAAGAATCAGTGACCATCCAAACAACAATCATCCAGACTTCGAGCAATGAATGTGTACAATACAAGTATTTTATAATAAAAGTAAATTATATATACAAGGTGTAGGTGTGATAACAATAATTAATATTAAAATAGAACTCATAAAAAAATTTAAAAATTGAGTTTCCACTATAAGCAGATCAAATTTCGTATCTAGAAAATATTAAGAAATCACTACCAATAAAACTTAATGATGTATCAATACTCAAGTGAATTACCCAACTAATTTGTTTCATAGAATTCATCCCTTAGACCATTTGGAGGCGGCCTCCCTCTCGAGTCCATTTTTAAAACTATGGGTAAAACCCCATTCATTGTGGTAAGACCTCATAGCTGGAGTTTATAGAACCTTGATTATTCTCTATTCCAGAATTCTACTTGTGGTACAAAGTATACATCAAATGCAACCAAAAAACTAACTTGTGTAATGAAGACTAATAACAATAGGTGAAGGAATAGTTCATTAGTACAAATCTTATCATCTCATAATATCAGTTTCATCTGAAGCCATAAATTCTTTTCAACTCACCATCTATAAAGGCTTCTCTTTCCATATTAAAGTGACCTTTCATTTCAATTTCAAGAACATATAATTTATCAATCCATCTTGTGGTCATCGTATCTTTCTAATTCACCAAGGCCAAGTAGTATCATGACAATGCATAAAGGGGCACCATAATCACATGCACTTATGAAATAGAGTAAATGAGTGTTAATATACATTAGATGCAATAGTTATAAGATGTAATTCATAAAACTAATGTCGATGTCGTAGCATTGCTAGGTAGGAATCTTTCCCCATTTTTAATTTACAACATCCTTTATCTCACATTGTAATAATGCCTGTATAATCCTCTGCCCGTACCCTAATATTATCATCAACACTTACACCTTATGGTAATGTCGAAGCGATCCTCGACCCTTGCCATCCTTTTATCAATATATACACATCATAACAATGTCAGTATAGATTGGCCCTTGATTTCATGTTATTAATAAAAACATAACCAATACAAATCCAAGAGACAATAACAATTAGGATACAAAATGAAGAGAATTATGGCATAACGAAGGTAATTTAAACCAACAGGCCCCCACACAAGAGATTAATCAAACACAATATCACAATGATTCCACCAATGCCTTTCATGGGAACAATCTAATGTAAGGAACATAATATAACATTTCATGGCCTTGTCAATCTTTTCAACTAGATATAGTAAAGTAATTAAACATTTACCTATGTTATTCCTAGGTTTTAACCCTGCATGCTTGACTTTAGTGTAGGGTAAATATTTTTCACTACATAACACAAACATCCCCAAATGATCCCCATTACTTCCAATTATGATTAAACAATACACAACAATAATTTTATGCATCATTGTAATAGAGTCAAGCCTCCACTTGCCTTGAGAAAATAAGAAAATAATCAATCAGGTGGTTTCCTTTGCATTGTTCCTCCAACTCAGAAAATATGTAATAAAATATGAGATAAGTATAGAAAAATACAAACTTTAATACCCATATTTATATTTTAGAAATCGGGTCCAAAATCGCCCCAAAAAAATAAAAAATAGAGGGTCAAAATACTTTTTGAAATTTCAATTAAAAATGAAGTTTCTAATGTCTCAAGGATCATAAATATGAAATAAAAAAATGGAGTAGTATTGACCTATACAACATCAAGGATTTTTCTAAAAATCCCAAATCTTATACCTTGAAATCACAAAATCTGAGGTTAAAATCAAGGAATAATTAAGGGGTAATCAAAGGCTTAATATAATAAAAACTTACCCAAGTGATTAACCTCGAAAGTTATCCTTGATAATACCTCAAGTGAGCTCTCAAAGTAAGAAAATGGTAAAATAGGGAAATGGAGCTCGTGTATAGTGGATTTTAAAAAAAAAATCACTAACCTATAGGTAACGTTTACTCTACGCGATTGCGATGACTTATCACACAATCTCCATAAAAATATCTGGGCCTACTATATTACTCTAAGTGATTGCATCACCTAGATCCGTAATCACAATGCTTAGCTAGACAGATCTACGTGATCGTGATGCTCCTACACGTGATCTCGATACACAAACATAAGGACCATAGGAATGACAACACCTATGTATGTGATTGCAATAAAGGTTTAGTCCTTCATCAAAAACTAGAATAATAACAAAATGCATTACAAGCTAGACTTTGATTAGACCTAGGGATTTGTTTGAAATCTCATGCAAGAAAAACAGGTATGTTACCCTACTAAATAACTTATCCAAACTTAATGGAACAATATAAATATGAATTTGAGGTCTCCTTGACCCGATACACACAACGGTTACTAAAATGGAAACTTTACTAAAAAAAGAAGAACTTGCCCTCGGAACATACGAATAAAATTTTGATCATCCTAGCCAAAATAACCTCCCTAGTCTAATGGAATTGACGACATTTGAATACAAGGGAACGATGATCTAATGTTGATCAATGTCAACTTTAGCCTTAAAAATCAACTTTATCGCACTAAATGAGCTTAAACCAAAACAAAAAGACTAAAAGGAAAAATAAAGGTTCTTCTAGACCAATTTCCATATTTGAAAGCTAACAAAACTAACGAAATTCCATTTTTGGACTCAAAACTCTAACTGAGGTGTAAAGTCACCTATTTGAACATAAATGCTTTCAAAAACTAAAAAATTTTCAAAGTTTGCAACTTTTAGCTAGGATATAAAAACCAACCCCGTATATTGAACAAATATAACTGAGTGAAACTCTAAGAATAGGTAAGATGGTAGTTTTATGGATAGTACTAAAAATAACCTTCAAGTCATTACATCATCCACCAATTAAAACCATGTTAATCCCCGAACATAAAGGGATATACAATACCTAAAGCCTAAAAAATTTGCGTACATCTGGCACATATGTTGGACTCAATCTCCCAAGAAGCCTATGAAACTAGACAATGCTTCCACTGAACCTTTACTAAAGAAATTTCCTTAGTCCTCAACTTCCTAACCTTCCTGTCTAGAATATTTATTGGCTCCTCCTCATATGTCAAGTTTGTCTCCAATGTCACAAACTCATGATGAATAACATGAGAATCATGAATAATATACTTCTTTAGCATAAAAACATGAAAGGTATGATGTACTGCTGACAGAATAGGCTATAAGGATAACTCATAAGCCACCTCTTCAACATGCTTCAAAATCTCAAGTGGGTAATTGAAAAAAGGAATAAGATTTCTCTTCTTCCCGAACCTCATTATACCTTTTATACATGACACATTTAGCATAAAACAATCACAAAAATAAACTTTAAGGGTCAAACCTGTCTGTTTGAACTCTTATATCTACTTAGGGCTATCAACTATTGGCTATGAATAACTCGAACCTGCTCTCTAGCATCACAAACTAGATCTTTATCAAGGGATCTCACCTTAAATGCATCAAACCAACCGATCTGAGATATACACCTCCTATCATAAATGCCTCAAAAGGGGCCATATGAATACTAGAGTAATAGTTGTTATTAAAAGAAAACTTCACTAAGAGTAAATGGTTATCCCAAAAAATCCCCAAAGTCTATAATATAGGAACGTAGGATATCCTCCAGAACCTAAATAGTTCACTCAGACTGGACATCGGTCTAAGGGTGAAAGGTTGTACTCATATCTAGCTGAGTTCCAAATCCATGCTATAATTCTCTCCAAAAATATAAAGTGAAAAATGAACAAAAGTTTGATATTATTGAGACAGGGATACCATATAACTAAACAATTTAACTGAGGTAAACCTTTACTAGCATGAAATGGGTGGATTTTGTCAATTGATCCACAATCACCCAAATAGAGTCTAATCCACCCACGATCCTAGGTAATCCTATAACAAAATCCATGGTAATTTGGTACCACTTCCACAAAGAAATGGGAATCCTATGAGTCACTTCACCTATCCTCTAATGCTTACTAAATCTCTAACAGTGTAAGCTTCTATCCACAAACTCAACTATATTCCTCTTCATGCCACACCAATAGAAGTGTTGGATCAAATCATTGTACATATTTTCCACTCTCATATGGATGGAATGCCTCAAACTATGTGCCTCTTGTATTATCAAGATAGTCAAATAACCTACCTTAGGCATACATATTTGGTGCCAATCCCCAATACACCTTTGGGTTAAGAAATACCTTATTTGTCTCTCCCTCAACACCTTATCTCAAACAATGTATATATTTACATCCTCAAACCGCTTTTCCATAATATGCTCAACTAGGGAAGAACGAGAATCAATGCAAGCAAGAACACTATTATTAAAAATTTTCAAACGAACAAAACTATTTTTCAAACTATGAACCTCCTTGGATAAAGCTCGCACCTCTGCCCAAATCAATGCAACGATACCCATATTAGTTTATTAATTGCCCATACCATAATCCTATAGCAACTCAATACACCATCGGTGCCTTAAGTTTAGATACCTATGATTGAAGACATACTAAAGACTCTTGTGTTTGGTGAACACCTCACAATGAACTCTGTATAAGTAGTGACCATAATATAGTAACCCTCATGGTAATTTATGATAAATATGTGAAATTTTGTATTTTGGATCATTTTTATAGTTTCCCCATCTCATTTATCACTTGTTGGGAATGGTAGTTTAGATCCCTGGCAACTCTATTGAGAAATATCTCAAAATGCCTGTTTTAGAGCCTAAAACTAGTACTCATTGAACAATGTCAACCTTCCTTCAAGATGAGCTTGAAATTAAATTTTGAAATATCCATTAGCTCTGGAATGCCAAACAAAGTCAAGATTGACCTTAAGTTTGTGTTTTGGAGTTTTCATTTACAATTTATGC
>JBDJHY010135422.1:0-13397 GCA_039654485.1 Withania somnifera
CATCTATCTAGTTCACTACTAAGCAGACACAAATAAAATAAGGGAATGGGTCCCAGTTGGCTGGTATCTATGCCTCGGAGGGGAAATGGGAAGGATAATCAAAATGATGAGAGGAAGAGAGGCCAAAAAAACTCTAGGTTGCAGTTAGGTATACGTGGGAGACACAGTTCATTAAAGGAAGCGTATAAATGAAAATTTTGGTGACGGCAAGGGTTAATTTGGCCCCAAAGTATAACGAAAGGCAAAGTTGGTTAATTTTTTAAAGTAGAGGGACATATTTGGCCATTTTCCCATAAAATAATCCCTTCTCTCCTCTCCGCCTCCGTTCCCTTTTTCAAATTCTGATAGAAAACCCGGAAAAGAAAAACAGACACTTGCTTGTACAATTTAATTCTAGCTTCCAATATATATAACTAGGGAAAGACCAAAACAGAAGGAATTTCATTCAATCTTGTGAAGTTCAATACATTTAGACTGGCAACTCTTCTACTCGGAACTGTGGTAAACTCCTGATCCAAATGCTATGACACTATACCGCTGGTGAGATGTTAAAGAAGTCAAACAGAACAAAAATGAATCAAGCATTCGCCTTAACCAACTCCTCAGTAGCTGCTGAAACTGATGGTTGAGGCTGCAGGTCACAAAGTTGAAAGACAGTTATATAGTGAACCATAAATCTTACATCCTCATGGAAGTTGTTATACATGGTACTGGAAGGATTATAAAAGGGAAAAACATTGAGTACATTAAATGATTACACTATGGCAACAACGATAAAGAATAACTGTGATTTCCTTCCCATAACTAGAAATGCTATCTTAATTTGACCTCCTTAGATGTTTAAGAGTCTGAGATATTATTACTGAAAGAACACAACAAATCCTGTACTTTCAAGGGTAAGGATAACTGGTTGGCCTAAGGCTAAAGGATAGACGTAGTACAAAGCTAGAAGACTTCAAAAAGAGGAGCATGCCCTCCTTTCAGTCTAGATCTTACAAGTTACATTGATTACAACCAACATCAGATTCAAGTTATGAAGTTAGCGGGTTCTGTGGTCCACTAAAATTTAAAGCAAGTCAAGCAACAAGTATGCTTTTCAGTACACAAAAAAAAAAAATACTAAGTGATCATCAAAACATATTATATGAATAGGTGAGTGAGCGTCACTAAGTGAGAAGCAGGATTCAAATGTGTGAAAATGTGGACCAGAGTCCACTTTGGAACTACTTCCACTGAAGCAATGGCCTATTTCATGCTGGGTTTAGTTGCTTCTGTATGTAATAGCAGCAACAAGATTTTGCACATATACATCTGTCCCACACACAGTGGACTCTGCTGAACCCAAGGTGAATCGAATCTGGCACTTATTGGAAGAGAAGTAAAGAGCAGGCTGTTTCTTAGTGAACTCTATACAGGAGCCTCTATCAAATGAAACACTTAGGTTTCTTTTAATCAATCCTATTTATATATGGCATGTTGCAGGCAAGCAGCAGCAGACAAAAATGAAAGATATACGGATAGGTATTAGGTAATATAGTTTAAATACTCAAAGATCTCAGTTCCACTACTTACAGCGGCTAATTCCTGTTCATGCTTTGGAATAAAAGCAGTATCGACTTTTCCATTTTTGAAGTCCTGTTGTCCAACAAAAAAAGAAAATTAGGCTTATTAACATCTCCCACATCAGCAGTCCTACAGACCATGGCAATTCGCATACCTCAATATCAAGGATGAGTTTGTGATATTCTATTGTGGTTGGAACTCCTGTCACAAAGAGTTAAACTAAGACAACAGACAACAGACAACACATAGGAAAAAATAAGGCTGTCTGGAAGTGCCAGAAAAACTTCAAATGGTGAAATTTGACTTCAGCCCAAAGTTCAACTGAATGGACATAAGAAGCAAATATGTATCAGCATGCCACATGGATGAGAAAGTGACAATGTGCTGAATATATTGACAGACTTCAAGAAAATAAAATTAATCACAAAGAAGAAAACCCAGAAAGGATATAAAGTAATTATGATTAAACTGTGTTACCAAAAAAAAGGATATAAAGTAGTTATGATTAAACTGTGTTACCAAAAAAGAGAACTGCCGAAATAGGTTGGTAGGTGCCAGTATATGAACCACCAGAAAAGAGTTGTGAATAACCATGTTTTGTAAAGTGGGAGTTGCAAATAACTATGTTAACATTCAACCATTCATGAGTATGACTGTCTGAACATCCCCCCTACAACCCAAATCCTCATTCTTTTTATCGTTAGTGCAGTGTACTTTTCATATTTATGTGTTCAGAGTTACTTATCTTATAAAGAAAAAATTACTACATTTGGAGTTGTTAAAACCCACATGCAAAAGAGATAAAATACAACTGTTAGAAGAATTTCAAGAACCAGATCAACTTCGAGGACAATCTCCATTTATGGAGCAATAACCACACACAATATTGAGGAATAAAAGCCATTAGTCGTACCAGTAATAATTGTGTCATCAAGTGCTCTTTTCATGCGTTCAATAGCCTTCTCACGTGTTGGAGCCCACACAATTAGCTGCAACAATTTTTAAAATTACTTGAAGAACGGTATTAACAGGAGAGAGTAAAAGAGCTTCAATAATAGTGAAACGGCCCCTTCTTCCTTATTGAGTCATTCATAGTAAAGCCCCAAAAGAAATTAGTGTCAGTCCTAAATTGAGCAGAAATAAATTTTCCTAGATAAATCTGTCAGGCCTGCCACAACAGTACCATACCTGCTACAGCAGTGCCACTGTAGCGGTAGTCGGGTAGTGACACTGCATTTTTAATCCTTTTAGTTCTGATTTGTTTCAAAAAGAAAGTGTTTTGTTCTAAAAATGTTCCAAGGGCTCTTTCCTACTTCTGCCGCCCAAAAACAAGAGAGTAAAAGCTCGTACCAATGAAAGTCCTCCGCCAAAATCTCCATAGATCCCGCCATCAACTCCGGCTCCGAAGCAAGGAGCACGAATTCATGGAATTTATGACAACAGCTTGGCGCCCATATAGGTTATGACTTAATGAGTAGCTAGCAGATCGAGGTTTTGTTACGTTTTATGACATAGAATGGATGAGAGAAGCATGTTTAGGCATGTGGGCACGGAGTTAAAAAAAAAAAAGGCAGTCTAGTGCACTAAGCTCCCGCTATACGCGAGGGCCGGGGAAGGGTCAGACCACAAGGGTCTATTGTACGCACTCTTACCTTACATTTCTGCAAGAGGTTGTTTCCAAGGTTCGAATCCGTGACCTCATGTGGGCACGAAGTTGAGGCGGATAAAACATGAACTATTTAATAAACCTGAAAGTAGAACTTTTGATTGCTCATGTGAAATTCTTGGTGATATTACATGATATATGCCCAAAAGGGGATTTGATGTGAATAAGGTGATTGATGCATGATAATATTTAATTATATTAATGAAGAATCTAGTTAAACGTGAAGGCAATGAAATTAATTTATATGTGGTTGGAATTACATAATTTTGCATAATAACATGGCATGGTGAATTGTAGTCTAATTGTGAATTGATTCAGATGTTAGAATTTCGGGTTGAATTCCATATCCTTAAAAAGAATGTAATTGAACCTTAGTGACTTATATACATAGAGGTGAATAGTAGAAGAGTATGAATTCATATCTTGAATGTGGGTGGAATCCGAGGGATAGATGAACCATGGATATTAGAGAGTGTTGATTTATGTATAAGGTTAATGATGATAAATATGGAAGTGCTCTCGTCCAGGTGCGTTGACGGAAGTCCTCAATGAGGTTACTACTAGAACATAGAGTTAGAATATTAGGACCAAAAATGTCGTGTTTGAGGAAACTAATGGTAGTTTAGACTCTTATTAGTGACATGTAAATCTTGATTGATAACTTGGGATTGGTCTTCGGACATAGTTGTGTTGTGTTTAATTGATAACCTTGATGGTTGAATTGTTGATATGACTCATTGATTAATAATTCATGTTGGTTGAGTTGATGATGAAAGTTGATCAATTTGATAAAAGAAAGTGAATGGTAAGAGGTCTTGATATAATCAAGTTATCGATAAATTATCTAATGAAACATATGAAAGTGAAAATATTGAATATGTGACTATTATTGCTAGACCGATGGGAAATGGTTCCAGCGAGTGCTAACAATGATCCGAAGGAAAATGGTTCCGGACATTGTTAGTTGATTTATGGGACTGGATGCCAAGAATGTACATCCCCTGTGGGTCATGACTAGTAAACAGAAATAAGTCCCTAGCATATATGTACATACTAAGTGTGAAACAAGAAAGTGATGAAAAGAGATAATAATAATAACAATAAAGTCTAATGAAAGAGGCTTAAGTGAAAGATTAAAGTGATTTTGAGTTCACTTGTTAATTTGTTGAGATTGTGATCATTGGTATTTCTTTCATACTATGGATTACTTGATATTATTGGTGTGATTACTTGAGTAGGTGAAATTCTATGTTATATGTTTTATAGCTTCATTTACTTTAGCTATGAGCATGGTACAGCATTGGTGGATGATACTTGATAGAGTTGTCTTACTTGATTTATGAGTTGATTTCATTATAGTTGTTAATGGGTGTTTGGTTGTTAGCATGTCCTGTGTGACTTAGTTATGATAACAGGGACGGTCATGTCGGTACGTGGGTAATGAGAGTAGTAATGTGAATAGCGAAATGATAAAAAAAAAGGAAGTTAGTGTTGCAACCGTGATATCTGGAAGTGTTATGAATGAAGCTAGTACATGCTAGTGGTGAATGACCTTGATGGATGAGCTGGATGAAGCAGTCTGATCTGTGAAGCTAAAAGAAAGTATAGTGGCAATGATAATATGGATTATAAATGATTATTGAGATGTCATGTTTACCTTGTTGATTTCTATTTTATGTTTTAAGGACTAACCTTGGTTGGCCAATGATCCCTACCAATTCGTGCGTTTTGTATTGGGCCCTACTTTTGCTACATACTTTTTGGGATGTAGAAATGGTGCAGGTTAGCTTGAATTTACTAGATAGGATATGAGTATTCAGCATCAACCTCTGATGCTCTACACTTCATTCCTGGCAAATGTTGGATCTCACTTTTTGTCTTCATTTTGTAGTAGGATGCTCCTTTACATGTCCAGACCAGGTCTTGGAGAATCAATGGTGTTTTGCTTAAGGTCTTGTAAAATTCTCAAGAAAACTGCTAACGTTTCAAATGAAGTTTTATTTAATTGACCACATTTACGCTTGTTAAAAGAATTTTCCGCATTTAATAATGGATTGGATGATAAAGGGTTCTCCTATCTAGTTAGAATAGTATATGTGCCCACACGATCTGTAGTTGGGTCATGACAAAAAAGCTAGAGCTACATTTTTCAAAAGTCAGAAAGATTATATAATCACACATGATTTGAGAACCCCATAAAACAACATGCTCTGAAGTCCAATCAAGTTACATATCTTAAAGATTTTTTCTCAATCAATAGGTAAGATATACTGCCAGCACTATCAGTTAGACATAAATACTTGATGAAAGCATAAGCACATACTTTTCACAAGTTTTAACTGTAGAAATCTGCTTCTTGTCATGGAACTTCCATTGTGTCAAGTAATGGAAACAGGCAACCTGACCACCTAAGGTCCCTCTTTCCCTAAAGAAAAATGCTAGAGAGGGTCTACAAGGATGAGGACGAGGGGAGAGAGAGGAGGGGTGAGTCTACCTTTCCTAGCAGGGAATCATAGCTTGGCGGTACCACATAATCTGGATAAACGTGGCTATCCATGCGTACAAACGGACCTCCAGATGGCAAATATGCAGTGATTCTCCCTGTTTATGCCAAAAAAAGTTCAGTGTCCCAAAATATCAGTGTGAATCATAGAGAAGACACCTTTTCCGCTTAGTATTATGGTCCAATTAGGTGACAGCAAAAGAAGAGTGTATATTTAAGAAAGTGCATTTATAATGGCATCCAAGTTAGAGATTATATCTTCTTTCTCTTCAAAATTTCAATATATAACATACTGTTCAAGGTACATTTTAGGGAGTCAGATATACAACAGTGCTTTCTTCTTCTTAAAAGCTAAGTTTTGGGTAAGATCCATTAAAACATTTATCTTTTTTTTTAAAAAGTAATGTTGTATTCCTCAGCATGTTCTTACATGCTGGAGACCTTCAAAATTCTGATCTACAAAATGAACAAAAGAGAAGATAAAATCCAGCAAAAAATACAAGGAACCATCAAAACATATATATAGCGCACATTTGTAATGAAGTCGGATCATGTTCATCCATATCAGTGCTGACTATCTGGTTTCTACAATACAGCGTTATCCAAAAAGAAAAGCGCAACAAAACTCTAAGGTCTATTGGCGCTTTAATCTCAAGGTGCAAATAAAGCGTGTGTTTTAATGAAAAAGGCACAAATGGAGAAAAAATACAAATATATATGTTTAAGTCCAACACTAACAATACTCTCTCAGTTTAAATTTGTTTTATTGGTTTTGACAAGTTTAAGAAAATAAAGAAGAACTTTAAATCTTGTGGTTTTAAACTAAAGTTATATAGAATGTACCTAAGTGTCTTTAATCTTGTGGTCTTAAACATGCCAGGTAGAAAGTTAAATTAACGACTTCCCAAAAAAGGAAATAGGCATCCTTTTTGAAATGGACTAAAAAGGAAAGTAAGATAAACAAATTAAAACGGAGGGAGTAAAAACATGAATAACAATTAACAAATTTATGAACATTGAAAAAAAATTTCAATAAAGAATATCAATTGTTAGCAGACGCTTATTGGTAAAGAAAAGTATGCCTAGAGCCTTGATGATGATAATGAAGCATTAAGCGACGTGAAGCTCTCTTTCGCACCTCGCTTCAGGGCTTAAGCATGCTTTAAGTGTGCCTTTGACAACATTGGTGCAATACACATTAATAAATTCAACAGTGAAAAGGTAAATATGGGTCTACTGCTAGAACAACAAGAGCTACACTTCAACACTAGGCTACCGTCGTTGGTTATACACATCCTCGATATCCATTTTTCTCAATTTGGACTGATTTCATTCCAAACCTGAACAACTTGGCTTCTCAAATGATCGATGTCTTTTTGTCTACTGATGAAAGCATAGATCTGTAAACAGACCTAAACGAATCCTTAACAAACATAAATATGTGTACAGCTCTGGGTAAGAAAAATCAGCTTTAAAAGCAGAATTGGCACTTGGTTAGCGCAGAAGAATCACTTTTTCCCAAAAACTATGATTTTAACAAAAACATATAATAATTATCGAACTAACCATACACGGAATCAAAATCCAAATCAGACAGGACCTTGTGCATAAATATCAGCCTAACCCTATTAAAGCATCCAAGATCTTTCCTAGTAATCTCATTGCTTATTGCAGTTCAGAAACTAAGTGATCCCCTAATTCAGACTCACTCAATACTGCAATGTAGTCTGATTCAACCTTAAGTTGCAACCAGCTAGTGAGAGTTTTACGTTAGAGAATTCAGAGACACAAGCTTCAAATCAGCCATATTCTTACCAGGTCCAGGTCTAAAATTTTTGAATGCATCTTCGGCATTTATACGGCATTCAATGGAATGTCCTCTAAGCACTATATCTCCCTGGTTGCAAAAAAGAGAAAAGAGAATGAAATAAAAGATTAGACTTCCATTATATCAAAGTGAACACATAAGCTCCATTCTAGCTAGTCTTAAAACAAAAATGCCCCTACTTGAAACTAATGCACTCTCATTCTCCTCTATTTTTTTTCAAAATTATACAAATCAAATTGTTAAATAAGACCATTTATACTTTGTAAAGTTTCTTTTACAATATACAATTTATCAATAATTCAAAAATCAAATGTGGCCCCGCCACCTATGCAATATATGGTCTTAAACCTATTTTGAGTAACCTGACAGGTCAGATATTTGTTTGATTGGAATGAGTCACTTATTTTCCTTGGTTAACATGTTCCAAGTCAATTCTTCAGAAGAAGAAAATATTAAAGGAATAAAAGACAAGAAAAAGAGGAAATGATTGTTCAGTATTACCTGTTGGTAGCGCAGCTTTTCTCCCATAGCCACATGGATTTGTTCTTCTATCAGGTCAACAGATGATATCATTTCTGTCACTGGATGCTCCACCTTCATTTCAGCAATATATTACTTTACTTAAACACCAAATGTAAAAATATACATTCTCTATACTTAAAATTGCAACTATTGACAAGACATTTCACGACTAGAGTTTTCACCTGAATACGAGTGTTCATTTCCATGAAGTAGAAGGATCCTCTCTCATCCAATAAGAATTCAACAGTACCAACGCCAATGTAACCAATAGATGCTGCTGCTGCAACAGCTGCGTCACCCATGGCTTTTCGTAGCTCAGGTGTCAATGCAGGGGAAGGTGCTTCTTCTAGCAACTTCTGGTTTCTTCTCTGCAGAAAAAGGACATTTCAAAGGTGTTCCATTAATTAGTGAACCTCGCATTCCCAACTAAAAACTTACAAAATGCAATGTAATGGATTCCTTAAAATATAATAAGTAATAAAATAAAAAGAGGGTGATTTGATTGACCAACATTTGAACTTTTTACAACTAAACAAATTGTCACTGGAACTAACATAATTTATGATATGCTCATTGTGACTACATGTATAGATAATTGATAATGTAACAATTTTATTAACGTGGTGGAGAAGTTCCTACCATACAGGAGAGTATGCAAAATAGAGAACCTACAAAGGATTCTGCTAGTACTGATAGTGTAATGACGTAACGGTGAACAATTTTTGGGGGAAATAGCAAATATTAAAAATTTGTCATGCTCAAAAGTAATAGAGTTACCAGTAAAATACCATGTGTAGGTTGGGAGAAATCAAGGAAGTTAAGAAAGAAAGGTCACAAAAACTTCCCAAAAGACAATGTCACAGAGAACAATGCCAACTTTAGTGACACCATACACAGAGCTGCTAGTGTGGCATTGCCATATAATTCCAGTTGGGGCTGTAGGATTGGCTATAAGTCGCACGCTTATCAAGTAACTCAACGCACGCAATACAAGATTTTCTCTGCTTCAGATGGCTATTAAATATAATTACAGGTGTAATCATGAGATCTACTAGGGTAACTAGGTTAAGTAGACGACTTGCACAAGTCTTTTGTTCACAAACTGATACAACGTAAAACTGACAGGTCCCCTAGTCTTCCTCTTAGTGCCAGGAAATTCCAACATCATCAAAGATAAAAGAAAGCCAACAGATTTCTGAAATTGCAGGCAGCCTCACTACCTCTTTGGTTTAGTTGCTGGCAATGTCGGCAAAGGCTTGCTTGAGGTGCGTTAAGCTCTCAAACTATGTACAAGAAAAGTAGTGTGCTTCGCCTCTCTTAAGCAGACTTTAAGTGCCAGCACCAAGGCACTAAGCCATGCATCTCATCACCAAAGACACTAACAATAAATATTTCACCGAACTGTAATTTTTTACAACTTTTTGTTTATCTTACTGTTGTTTGGATTTACATTTATTATCATTAGACTACATATGTGATTTTTATCTTTCCCTTCAGCTGTGCTGTTTTCATTAAAGCCCACGCTTTATTTAAGCTTTACGCTTAAAGCCCCAATTGAGTTCAACACTTGTTTTCTCTTTTGGACTTTGATAACACCTAGTGCCTGCTTGTTTTCTCTTTTGGACTTTGATAGTGCCTGCCCTACTTGCGGGTTCATGGTTACAACCACACAAAAGGATAAGGTGTATCCTAGAAATAGTGAGCTGAATTACTAGGACTCTGCAAAAACTGCTTTTTCCAAGAGCAGAAACTAAAATTTCTATAATATTATGTCTACCTGAATACTGCAATCACGTTCTCCAAAGTGCACAACGTTACCATATTTATCAGCCAAAACCTGCATATGACAAAGTTGTGAATCAGCAAGGCTAAAATCAGAGCAACAACAACAACAACAAACCCAGTGTAATCCCACAGGTGGGATCGAAGGGAGGTTGTGTATATGCAGCCTTACCCTTACCTTCTGAAGGTAGAGAGGTTGTTTCCAATAAATCCTCGGCTCAATTAAAACATATCAAACTCAAGTATGGAAAGATAATACAGTAATGACGAAATCATGCTAAAATAAAGGAGAAGAACAGTAGCAAAATGACAAACAAGACATAACTGAAGAAAAGGAAACAATAGCTAATAAAATCGACGAAGTCTGAAATCAGACCCTCCAAGAAAATTGACTGTAATAGAAAAAATCAGAATGGTAAACTCGAGTGACACATATAGCCTGATAAAACATTTACCTACATAATCAAGAGACATGTTTCATTATTCAATCAATACACTTAAATTCATTTGAGTTCTATGGACTTTATACCCTGATCATGTGGCAGCATTTTTTTCACACTTAATAATGAAGTTATACACATTCAATCAATGCACAAAAAATAAGTGAGGAAACCAGCATCTAGGTCATTTTCTCAGTGAAAACTTATTTCGCATGTGCCATGTACTCAATATGCATCAAATATATGGATAGCTGAGGGAAAAACATGGAGCAGACTCCAAAACGAATTCATTAAATTTATCAGCAACTGCTGACTCAATCAAGATATGACATCTTTTGAACAAGCTCAGACTTATTAAAAAACAACATACCCAATATATTCCCACGAAGTGGGGTCTGGGGAGGGTAGACTGTATGCAGTCCATACCACTACCCAGTACACACAGATTTATAAAACAATAGATATATTTTTCAGACAAAGAAGTAGGTGAGAGGAGATTTGCAGAATCGAAACAAGATCAAGAATAAGAAATCCCAGCAGCCCCCTTCCCCTCTTCTCCACACCAATTTTCATCCCTGGCAAAGAGAGATGCAAACCTCACTAATTTTTTCACATATGGGTTGAAAGGACCGTTATACCAGCCAAAAGATTGTTTAAGAAACATTGACCTTTCAAATGAGTGACTAGGTGGAACTTTTGAAATGGCATATCATTCTGTGAAAACTGATACTTGTTCCTTCAATAACCATTCGTACTGGAACAACTCATCATAGTTAATAGCAGTCAAATGGCATCATTCATCCGAACCAATCACTAAGCTGGATTTGAGATGCAAGCATTCTCTGCATCTCGTTTGACGGAAGTTCACAAAAGGAAATAACCTTGTATATCTCTGTTTAAGACCATATACACAGACATACATATGCAGATATTTAAAAGGTTATTTACAGAATAACATACCAAGGACAGATCTTTTTTTTTCCTTCATAATACCCCTAACATTTATCAAGAATATGAAGAGTTGAAGTTCTAAAAAAGACATATGAAGTGCATCATTATCAAGTAATCCACATAACCACCTATTTTTAATAGGTAATCCACATTAAGACCTAGATTCCGAAATCTCCAAGGAATCAAATCATTTGGCAGAGCAATCATCAGATTTCAGAAAAAATCTCTTTTAAATGGAATAAGTTACAAAGGTACCTGAAATTCAATATGCCTAGGATTTTGAATGTACTTCTCCAGATAAACACCATCATTTCCAAATGCAGCTGCTGCTTCACTCTTAGCTTGCTGTCAAAGAAAAAAAAACATACTGAGCTTAATACAAAAGTTTAGAGCTTCCTCTTGAACAATTGCAAAACTAATAAATCTTTGCTCGTTGTTTCTTTTTATATCACAAAATTCGTTGGCTGCAATTGAGGACTCATACTACACCTTTTTGAGCAAGCACCTTTGGGTGCTTCTATCAGTCAAAAACTCTTTAAGTTATGAAAGAAGATCAAAGGAAAAAAAGAACAATAGAGCTTTTGTTGCTTTATGGAATCTGATTGTCTTTTTGCAAATGGGCTTGAGAACCTTAAAATGTGGACAATTGATCGAAAGGGAAATGAGAAACCATCACAAAATGTGCATAAGGTGATACACAGCATGCAGATTGGATGTAGATATGACTGAAATAACATTAGAACGTAACAATTGCAAGAAGAGGCAAGCATAGCAACTATACAGTCACATAGCATGAGTAATAAAACATACATCCCAGGGAAAGTTAGAAGATTCCAATTGAATGAGATTAGTGAAGTATTGACATGTTTAGCAAGTGAAAAAATGTGAGGGATGAAAGCATTTCCTACAAACATTTGAACATAAGAACCTTCACAATGAAAGAAAACTTGTTATTGACTGACGTGATAAGTGAAATTTACAACGAAGAGATTACCTGTAACAACTTGACAAACTCATCAGGTTCTTTAGCAAGACGCATTCCACGACCACCACCACCAGCTGTTGCCTTCAAAACATAATAGGCTTCACAAGTTCAGCGATAACCATTCTGCCACTCAAATTAATTCCGATATCTTTATTAAATTCAAAATCTTTATAATTATGCTTCAAAGCTTCTTTCCTTTGTTATTGGTTATTATATTCAAGAACAAACATAACTAAACCAAAGCGGGCTGATGTGAACAGATGTTTTCAATTGTGTTGTACAGATAATTTTTTTCTTTTCGTTTTTTTTTTTGATAATTGTGGTGTCCCGTCCAATTTTCGCATACCTCAACTAACTCCACGGAAAACCTATCACCTCCCACTGATATCAGATAATTCTGTCCTAGCCTTGGGAGGAATCATCTAGTTTTTGTCTTTTCTAGGATTTGAACCTGAGACCTCAAATTCCCAAACCACTTCGTTGACCACTGGGCCACACCCTTGGATGCGACAATATTTTCTTTGAAATTGGTAAAATTGTTGTACAGACAATTCAAACTCTACATTTGCACATCAAAACTGCCTAGATTGACTAGAGCTCAATCCAATCAAATAAAGTTCCATTCTGTCAAGTTAGAAAACCTGCTCCACTCTTGATTATGTCTTAGTTAGTGTGAACCATTAAATTTTCATCCATCTAGTTCTAGAAATTTTATAAGAAATGGGTCTATTCATTTATCCCATCAGCAAGCTTTATAAGGATTTTCATTTGTTGAAGACATAATTAAGTAAATAAGAACGTGCTCTCTTAACCTAAGCTTTAAATGAGACACAGTTTTACATGGTATCAGAGTAGGCATCCAGAGATTCTAGGTTCAAGTCTCACTGCTACCCATTGTAAAAAGAATTTCAAAGAGTGCTTGGCCAATGCAAAAACCAAGCCCGCACATAAAGGGGCGTTGAAGACATAATTAAGTAAATATAAATGTGCTCTCTCTAACCGCTTAACCTTTAATATAATAGTCACACACTTTACCATCATTAATTGAAGGACAAAAACATATCAAAATTAGATTCTAAGACAAAAACCTCTCATTAGAAGAATATTTCTCATTAGTTACCAAAAGGAGAGAAAGGAAGAAAGATGCATATAGCAAG